>JARYGA010047771.1:0-44852 GCA_030545235.1 Helianthus tuberosus | reverse complement strand
GAAGCGACCTGATAAGTTTTTTTAATCGATCTATAGTCGCGCTTCGTTAAATAAAGTTTGATGAATTTTGTTAACTTTACTTTTTATCTATAATGATTTTTGGGTTATTTTGAATTCAGATTATTATTTCGATGATTGGTCTTTGTTCAAACTTTAAGATAGTTGCTTTCCCTTTTCATTTGATTTTAAGGGGTACTCATGTTGATGTTGTTGATGGTAAAGGTTAGTGGGTAAAGTTGGTTCTCTTGTTGATGTTGCTGATGGTAAGGGTTATTGGGTAAATCATTTACCTTTAAAATCACTTCTTTACGATGAGCACTTTAGGTTTAGATGATTTTGAAACAAATGAACGTCGATTATCAGTTATTAGAGAAAAAATCTAGACCTATATGTATCTTTTTTTGTGCAAAATCAACTAGAGATTATTAGTCCGTAACTACAATTCTTAAAGTTCGTATTGCAGCTTTGTATGGTCAAACATCCTTCTTGATTTACATTGTAGCCAAGTATCATGCTGATTTTAATATGACAAATAATGACCGAATGACCCCTGTTTATTGGTATGTCAAAGTTTTTTCTTTTAGAATTTATAACTCAGATATATAATTATTCACAAATGATAATAACTTGTATATATATGGTTTACATGCTGATCAACCTGATACTTAGAACTGATAAAGCTTTTAAATATGAGATGGGTCATGTGGGTGAAAACGAGTTGAAAGTCACCTAAAATATTACTTAAAATGTTTCTACCACTTAAATGGACTCACAAAAAGATGATCAGTGATTCAGTAGAGCTTATCATGATTCCCAACATAGCGAAAGCATATTAGGTGCTCCCCACCTTTTCTTCGATTTCTCTCGATCAAGGTAAGATCTCGTCCTAAATCTTGTACTTTCTTGATCTACACGCACTCCTACACCTTTCTATCTTTTAAATATTAACTTTTAACCGCAAAATCACTAGATTTCGGGTGTTCTAGGATGACGTCATCATGTGTTCTTCAAGAACTTCATGTTTTGACTTCAATCCACCAAGAACAACTAGGATCTAATCGATTTCCACCCGGTTACACAAAGATCTTGTAAAGATCTCGACACAAGAGTGGTGAAAAAGGATTGAAAGATGGTTTCTAACTTTCTTTCAACTCTTTTACACTCGATACACTCAAAACCGATGGAATCGGGCTCTGTTCTAGTCTCCTACTCATCCTTAGTGTTGTACTAGTCCAGATCTGGATTCTGCCCACGAGACCACCGATTTCGGGTTAAACAAGAACAACCGTCTCGAGTCGGTAACTAACCGAACTAGGGTGATTGCTGGTCGGTTGAGTCATCTGGGTCAAAATGGGGGTTCTGTTGGTTAACACGTTGTCAAGACGTCTAGAAATAACGACAAACCATCAAAACGACCAAGTGTAGGACGAACGGAACAACCGGAACGGAATGCTGTCCGAGCGGATAGGTCATCCGAACGGATTGCCATCCGAACGGATCACACTTTGGGACCCACACTTAAACAACCGTACCTGAAGTTTGAGTATTGAACGAATTGCAATCCGATCGGACGACCATCTGACTGGATTACTCTTCGGATCATGAGATACTAAGACTTTAAAGACTTAAACAATTTTCAACATGTTCATTAACAGGGTTGCCACCCGATCGGATGGACATCCGATCGAGTGACACTTCTGTTGTGAACTTTCCTTCACCAAGTAATCTCACCACTTAGTTGCCGTCTGACCGGACCACTGTCCGACCGGATGACCATCCGAACGGATTGTCATCCGTACGACTAACCATCCGATCGACCGACTTGATGGATAGAGATACTTCAATGCTTTCAAAATGCTACAACGAAAACTTCAAAAGTCAAGCCATCATACACAAACACATCCTTCTTATAGGAAGTAACAATCCACTCGAATCGTCATCCGACCGGACAAGCTGTCCGACCGGATGACCACCCGAACGGATTGTTATCCGCACGGATTGCTGTCCGATCGGATTACCATCCGATCGAACCACCATCTAACCCTTTAACACTTTGTACCGTTTTACGCGTCACTTATCGTTATGCTATCGAATCTATTCGGGCTAACCTTACTCGCTAAGCGCTCCCTTCAATCCATTAACCGCTGTGAGTATACTCGATCCCTTTTTGCTTTACGCACTTTTGGGTGTTACATACGTTACGAATATTCAAACTACAACAATCACACTACTCAATACTATTTGAACGCTAACCGTTAATGCATGTTATACGTGGCTTATGAATGCTTGTTTGTTATGTTTACACATGGAATGCTGTCTACCTGCCTTAGCAACGATAGTACTATAGTTTTGACTCAGCACCCGTTCACACGGGGGTTGTTAAGGACAATTACTTGCATGGATTACGGTGGTAATCATGTATTGCGAACTGCCTCGGGCAGTCAACCCGCAGTCATTGGTATCGATGGATCTATGTCGATAACTAACGTGCTTCATTTCACTATGTGTACGTGCTGGTTATGCGTAAACGAATTCGAACTTTATATGCTATTATCAAACTTGTATGCTCACCTTTACATTTTATGTATTGACTTTATTTTAACGTATGTGACAGGTGCTTAGGACGCACACTTGGTAGGAATTTGAAGCTAGAATAAAGCTTTAGAGCCCAACAAATAGTTGTCCGTAGTGGTCAAACTAAGGGACTCTAGAAGCAGATAAACAATTGCTGTCTATTTAAATCTGAGTTGTCGGAACAGAATATTTGCCTGGATTTTTGTCTGTAAAAATTATTTTGCTGTTTGAGATACGGTATGGGACGTATTATTTAAATTGAATAGTATTGATAGTTTTTATGGATACTTCTGGACAATCTGTTTCGCTCAGTGCCATGCCCCGATGTTTCCGCCATCGGTTGGGGTGTGACAAAGCGCGCGTGAAAGCCACGATCAGCAACGTACAAGTGACAGCGACAGCCTGTCACACGTCAACCGTCATCACTGCAACTTTTCACCTGCCAAAAGTCAAGATTTTCAAAATCAGAATCTGGGGCAAGAATATCTTCCCCAAGAAGATTTCCATTTTTCGAGCCTAAAAGCTCCACAGCAAAAAATCCACCCAACTCTTATAGTCCAGTGCTCCACTTATTTGCATAAGAGCAATACTAGACTGGGAGGACTTGAAGGGGTAAGGTCCCAAAAACCCTGCACGGGAGTTCAGGACCATACCATAACTTCACCAACAATGAACCTCTTTAAAAGAACCTTGCGCAGCCGTGCACTGGTCCTAAAAAGAGAACTTAAAAAGAAAGCGATCTCCAACATCCGCGCGCCAAGAAAGATATTACATATCCTTGCGCAAGCTTTCATACAACAGATAGGATAAAATCCTAACAAAACTTCCGCATAAATAACATCCAGACTTGGATAAAAGTAACTTCTATGTTACCACAAAATTAGCATGAAGAAGAGCCACACAGGATAACAGCTGTATCCTTCTAGAAAGACTTCATCGTGCACCACTATTCGGTTATAACCGAATGGCCACGTGGCATCATCCTGGACATTCCCCAGAGTCACGATGATAACACCCAAATTGAAGGAAGATCCACTTTTGATCACTCTCCACATGGTATTCCCCCAACCATCGATCATAACCACGATCCGTGTGCACACACACCCGTTAGTGATTAACGGTGAAAGAAAATAACCGCTCACAGAAATTACTTTCCGTCATCTTTTCATCAATAGACTTTCCCGCCCAAACTTCGGCTATAAATAAAGGATAATTCAGGTATCACTCTTCAAGTTACTCTCACTTCACTTTACTACTACTACTTCTTCTTTTTCATCAAACCCTATACTTATTCCCACGCCGGAGGGTGGTCACGGAGAGAACCCCCATTCTCCCCGTGACGAGTCTAACGGCTGTGTGTTTTGCAGTTGTTGTTCGAAGAAGGAGATCATTCACCCCTGAATCAAACGAGAAGACCTAACCCTTTTATGCAGTGCCATGCCCCGTTGTTTCCGCCATCGGTTGGGGTGTGACAGATTGGTATCAGAGCCATAACTATAGGGAATTAGCCAAGACTCGACCTAGTCCGGGTCGATGTCTTAGAAACCGAGTCTATAGTTAGGAACCAACGGACCGACTTGAGTACAACCAGTAGGGATTATGTACAAGCTTGTTTCTCGCCATTCTCGCTTATGCTACACTATCACTCCACTCAAATTTTCAACTATAAATAGGCGATAAAGTCGAGATTAGGTGTGAAAACTGCAAACTCCCGACTAAATTACTTAATCAATGTTGTTTTGTCAACTTATTAATGATTTCTTCATTCTTTTTTTTATAACGAACGCTTGCTCAGCGGTGGAAATTATACCAAATCAGGGGTGAAACCCATATTTTGATGAATAATCTCCTCCATTTTATCAAAAACAGGGACGAAGTTGTTAAGCCAGGGGTGAAACCCTAACCTTGACGACTTGTCCCGCATATTTTACAAAACTCTTACCAAGGTCTCGACGGACTCCAATGACCTGAAATCTTGATGTGACTAACGGGATGTGTGCAAAACGCCCAAGAATCGAGGCAAAAGCATAGCTCCGAAGGTCAGACATGAATGACAAGTCCTTGTGAATAGTTGAACCGCCTTGGTTAGTCAAAGTCTACTAGCCGCAGACAATCTATCTCTCGATTTTTATGAGTTTCGAATCTGAGCCCGCTACTGCTAACTCTGATAATTCGTCGATTTTATGTGTTTTTATGTGCGTTTACCTGTTTATGTGCTTAATTTTGGAAGAATTAATCGATTTGTGCCTTCGCTTCGATCGACACACACACGACTCGCACTGCATTTCTACCCCTAAAACGTTAACAAATCATTGAGTTATGGGCGACTTTATACTACGATAAACGCTTATACTACGCTATTCTCGAACGATCGCAGACTTTGAATAATAGGTTTTTGTTTTCTGACTGCCTCTAGTGATTAAATGCGTATATGCTTCCTTGCTTCTGTACTTTACGTGTTTAGGTGTTATGTGATTATGTGCTCTACGTGCTTATGTGTTATGCGATTTTGTGCTCTATGTGTTATGTGTTTACGTGAATATGCGTGTTCCTGAGCTTTAGTAAGTAGTAGATGTGTGAGGTGAGATTCGAATACGATGTGTTAAGTCCTGTGACGATGTCTGCTGCAGACAATGTCATCTGGATCCCATCACACACTTTCTCGTCAAGAAAAGAGGGACAAATGCCTTGCTGCCATCATCGCTAAAAGTGTAGCAAAGGTCGTGAGTGACGTTTACAAGAATGCCAGCAAATCATCTGAGGAGTCAAGGACCGAAGCTCCTAAAGCTACCACCAAGTCCTTCAATTTCAAGCAATTCAAGTCGTGTGGGCCAAAGGAATTCACTGGCGAGGGAGGTCCTACTGCACTATTCCAATGGTTTGATTCCATTGAGGTCACACTACGACAAAGTGGTTGCCCCGATGACCTCCGAACTCTGAATGCTACCGGCGTTTTCCAGTCCCGTGCACTAGACTGGTGGACGACCGAGAGGAACAAGCGAGGGAACGATGCAGCCTACGGACTGTCGTGGGACGAACTCAAGGAAGTCATGCTAGAGGAATTCTGCCCTCCTCATGAACGTCAAAAGCTAGAGGATGAATTTTGGCACATACATCAGCACGAAGGTGACAATGCTGCTCCCACTGCTCGTTTCAAGCAGCTCAGCTTAATCGGTCCCGATCAAGTCAAGACTCCGGAGATCACAATCAAAAAATACATCCGAGCTTTGCCCGACTGCGTCGCATATTTCGTGCAAGCGGATAAGACTAAGACGATCGAAGAAACCTACCTACTGGCCGCCGAAATCAACGACAAGAGGGTCAAGGCTGGTGTCTGGGATAAAACTCCGAATCACCTGCATCAAGCTACTACCGCCGCACCAACTGCAGAACCCACCACATCGAGCAACAAGAGGAAGAACAAGAGAAAGAACAGCTCCAGCAACAAGAACTGTGCGATCACTGCTGCACCGATTCAAGCTGTACCAGCCCAACAGCGTCAAGTAGCAGCGCCTGTGGCTAATGCACCGCCTGCAAAGCGTGCATACACTGGGCCACACCCGCTCTGCCCTACTTGTACCTGCCACCACCCGACTGCCAATGCTTGCCGATTTTGTGCTCATTGCAATATATACGGCCATTTTATTGCCAACTGCCGTATTCGACAAGCTCCTGCTCATCAAGCTCTACTCACCGCCCCTCAGGGTCAACAAGCTGCTCCGGCACCCGCGGTCAAATCCAGAGCCTGCTTCGCATGTGGCGACCCGAACCATTTCGCCAACATGTTCCCAAACAGGGTCGTGAAACAAGAGCCCCAGCAACAGCAGCCTCAGCAGCAACAACAGCAGCAACAGCAACAACAGGCCGCACGCGCCAGAACTTTCAACATCAACGTGCGTCAAGCCCAGGCCGACAACAACGTGGTCAATGGTACGTTCCTTGTGAATGGTATTTATGCTTCATGCTTGTTTGATACTGGAGCCGATAATTGCTTTGTGTCGTTCGAATTCGAGAAACTCCTTAGACATAAACGCTCCCAACTCTCCTCGACATTCGATGTTGAAGTCGCTACCAGAAGAACCGTCGCCGCCAATTTTGTTCTTCGTGATTGTACTCTTGAGCTCAACAATCACATCTTCCCAATCGACCTTATTCTGATGCAACTCGGAAGTTTTGACGTCAGAGTAGGCATGGACTTTCTTCGAGAAAACCATGCTGAAGTTGTGTGCTTCGACAAGATGATTTGATTCTCGCTCGCGAATGGTGATTTATTGTGTGTTTACGGTGATACTACCTCGAAGGGCCTCAAGCTCATGTCATGTGTTCAAGCTAGCAAGTATCTCCGCAAGGAATACAGAGCCTTCTTGGCTAACATTGTAGTAGCGGAGAAGGAAAAGAAAGAGAAGAAGGAAGTGGAAGACGTTCCTGTGGTTCAAGAATTTCCTAATGTTTTTCCAGAGGATCTTCCCGGACTACCGCCAAGTCGTAATATCGACTTTCGTATCGACCTCATTCTTGGAGCCAACCCTATTGCCAAAGCTCCTTATCGACTTGCGCCGTCTGAAATGCGCGAACTCTCAAACCAACTCCAGGAATTACTTGAGAAAGGTTTCATTCGCCCGGGCACCTCTCCTTGGGGCACGCCAGTCATTTTCGTCAAAAAGAAGGATGGGTCGTTCAGGATGTGCATCGACTATCGGGAATTGAATAAGTTAATGATCAAGAACCGATATCCCCTACCTCGTATCGACGACTTGTTTGATCAACTACAAGGTGCTACGTGTTTCTCGAAGATCGACCTACGTTCAGGCTATCACCAACTGCGCATACAAGAGGAGGATATACCCAAAACCGCGTTTCGCACTCGTTACGACCATTACGAATTCGTTGTCATGCCTTTTGGTCTAACCAACCCACCCGCGGTCTTCATGGACCTTATGAATCGCGTGTGTAAACCATATCTCGACCGTTTCGTCATCGTATTCATCGACGATGTCTTGATCTATTCCAAATCGAAGGCCGAACACGCGCAACATCTACGTTTGGTTCTCGAGTTACTCCAGGGGAACCAACTCTATGCCAAGTTCTCAAAGTGCGAATTCTGGTTGGAGGAAGTTCAGTTTCTGGGTCACATTGTTAATAGTCAAGGTATTCACGTCGATCCTGCGAAGATTGAAGCCGTTAAGAGCTGGGTTACGCCTAAGAACCCGTCTGAAGTCCGTTCTTTTCTCGGACTAGCGGGCTATTATCGACGATTTATCGAAGGATTCTCAAAGATCGCTGTGCCGCTCACCTCTTTCACGCATAAAGACAAGCCTTTTGTTTGGGGAACTAAATAAGAGTTTGCCTTTCGAACCCTCAAGCACATGCTTTGCAACGCTCCTGTTCTCACATTGCCCGACGGAAACAATGATTTCATTGTCTATTGTGATGCTTCCAACCTTGGTCTTGGTTGTGTTCTCATGCAACGGGACAAGGTCATAGCTTACGCATCTCGTCAGCTCAAAGTCCACGAGAAGAACTATACAACCCATGATCTCGAGCTAGGCGCAGTTGTTTTCGCATTAAAGATTTGGCGACACTACCTGTATGGTACCATGTGTACGATCTTCACCGATCATAGGAGCCTGCAACATCTCTTTAATCAGAAGGAACTTAATATGCGTCAACGCCGATGGGTAGAACTTCTCAACGATTACAACTGTGAGATCCGTTACCACCCAGGTAAAGCAAATGTTGTTGCCGACGCACTCAGCAGACGGAGCTATCTGCTTAGCACCCGTAACGTTCAAGCCCAACACGATCTCGAAACTCTCATCCGCGAAGCTCAACACGCGTGTTTTAACGAACGCACCCTGAAGAAAGAAAGAATCTACCACGATGGAGCCCAGCTTGTGAGCAAATCGAATGGGATATTCCACTTTCTGGACCGAATTTGGATTCCCAAACCAACCAATTTGCGACAGATCTTGATGGACGAAGCCCACAAAACCCGGTATTCTATTCATCCGGGTGCTAACAAAATGTACCAGGATCTTCGCTATAAGTACTGGTGGTCGGGCATGAAAAGGGATATCGCTTTCTACGTTGGAAAATGCCTAACTTGTGCAAGAGTTAAGGCTGAACATCAAAGACCCTCTGGCTTACTCGAACAACCACCAATTCCCATGTGGAAGTGGGAAAGTATAACTATGGACTTCATAACCAAGCTACCGCACACGTCATCAGGTCACGACAGCATTTGGGTTGTGGTCGACCGTTTGACTAAATCAGCTCACTTTTTGCCAATACGGGAAGACTACAAGGTAGAACGATTAGCCCGAATCTACACCGACAAGATCATTTGTAATCATGGGATGCCTCGTGACATCATCTCTGATCGTGATGCTCGGTTTACTTCACGACTGTGGGAAACGTTCCAAACGGCACTCGGTACATCGCTTAATCTAAGTACCGCATTCCACCCTCAAACCGACGGTCAGACCGAAAGAACGATTCGTACTCTTGAAGACATGCTCCGTTCGTGTGTCATAGATGTCACGGTCCCCGACCCGGTTTGACCCGTTTCAGGAGCCGCGGGACAGAAATTCCCGTGGTATTTATTTAACAGCGGAAGATTTTACCAGGACCTTTTTAAAACTGCAAATTTCCCAATTATTTTATTTCACAACTCGGAATAAAACCTCGGTAATTTACAATCATATGATTTCACTGAGAAATCTTTATTTTCCAAAACATGTTTCTTTATTTTATACCGAGCCACTTCCTTAAGCTTTGTAGTGCTTCGCGGCACTTTTCCTGGATCACAACAGATCACCTGAAACATGTTTGAAAAAGGTTTTGTCAGCGGGAAATACTGGTGAATCATTCTTTTTACTAAAACGACTCGTTTGTTATAATTTACAGTATTAAGAGCGATTACAATGTTTCCTGATATCAACCAACTACCCACAGTATTTGTCACTCGAACATCCATCGGTAACCTCTGAGTCCAATGGTGTCTATGACTATGGTCATATCACCCCTTGGCTACCCCGTTGTCCAATGGTGATGGTTATCAAGTAATGTATACAAAACCCCACATACCGGCTGTAATTTGGTGATTACAAAGACTTAATCCCTGTAATTTATAACTTTGAAAATATTTAAGAATTTATAAAGCACTTTGATAAAAAGAGAATGACTCACATTGCAGATTTATATGAGCAGAGCTTAGCCTACTGATTAGCCTTTTAACCTAAATTTAATAACATGCACACAAACTCGGTTAGTAACTAATACAGCATTTACGATAACTCACGAGATTAAACCTTCACAGCGAATGACAAAGTGCGATACTTAAACATCCATCGAATTAACGACGAATGAGAAAGCATAAACCCTAATGTGGGCAGCACTTAAACATCCATTGGATAGTTTAATCGATCGGACATTGAATCATAGCAGCGATCGAGTTAATACCCGGTATCGGAGCAGCGCCTCGCTAATATTGAAAGTATTTTCGACTTCAGAGTATTGTAACTTCGTTTTTGAAAGTTTGTTTCGACACAGAATGAAAGCCCCTAAGCTAAGCTATTTATAGCTAAAATTAAGGCCTGTCGCGGCCCGCGTAAACCACCCCTTGTACTTTACGCGGCCCGCGTGGCCGCCTAGTCTACGTATAGGTTTGCATGGTCATGCATAGGTTGTCCAGGTGGTTGATACGTGGATCCGGAACACTTATCCGGTCAACTTAGTATTGATGCGGCCCGCGTAAGACAGGGCTTGTCTTTTACGCGGCCCGCCTGAGACCCAAAGTTTTGTTTTTCTTGATTTTTAATATAGTTTAGGGTTTCAGGGGTACGGGTTGATACTTACGGGTATTTTTAGGACAATTTTGAGAGTCCTTACATCCTCCCCACCTTATTTTAAATCTCGTCCTCGAGATTCATTGGAATAAGTGAGGATACTTTCGCTTCATCTCCGATTCCAGCTCCCAAGTGTATTCAGGTCCTCTCTTTGAATCCCACTTAACCTTGACATGTACTAACCGTTTGTGTTTGAGAAACTTCACCTTTCTGTCTTCTATTTGAAGAGGTTTCTCAACAAATTTTAACTTATCGTTTACCTCTATATCTTGGAGAGGTACTACCAAAGATTCGTCTGATAGACATTTCTTGAGGTTGGATACATGAAATACATCATGTACTCCAGCTAACTCTTCTGGTAGTTGTAAACGATAAGCCACTGGTCCTATACGTTGGATCACTGAAAATGGTCCTACGTATCTTGGACTTAGCTTTCCTTTCTTACCGAATCGAACTACTCCTTTCCAAGGAGAAACTTTCAATAGTACTTTGTCTCCTACTTGAAATTCCAACGGTTTCCGTCTATTGTCCGCATAACTCTTTTGACGATCTCGAGCAGTCTTCAGTCTTTCCTTGATTTGGGAAATTTTGTCGGTCGTCTCTTGCACTATTTCAGGACCTGACAATTGACTTTCTCCTATTTCTGCCCAACAAACTGGAGTTCTGCACTTTCGTCCATACAGTGCTTCGAATGGGGAAGTTTCGATGCTTGAATAATAACTATTGTTATAGGAGAATTCAATCAAAGGTAAATGGTCGTCCCAATTTCCACCAAAATCTATCACACATGCTCTGAGCATGTCTTCCAGAGTTTGGATTGTTCTTTCACTTTGTCCGTCTGTCTTCGGATGATATGCAGTGCTTAAATTTAATCGAGTTCCCACTGCTTCTTGGAAACTAGTCCAGAAATGGGAAGTGAAACGACTATCCCTATCCGAAACAATGGAGAGTGGAACTCCATGTAAGGATACTACTTCTTCTACATACAACTTTGCCAACTTTTCCATGCTAAAGGTTTCTTTCAAAGGTAGAAAGTGAGCTGATTTGGTTAATCGATCCACAATTACCCAAATCGCATCATTACCTTTTCTGGTTTTGGGTAACTTAGTAACAAAATCCATTGTTATTAGTTCCCACTTCCATTCAGGCATTTCTAATTGTTGTAGTAGACCTGAAGGCTTCTGGTGTTCGGCCTTTACTTGTGAACAAGTAAGACATTTAGAAACATATTGAGCTATGTCCTTTTTCATTCCTATCCACCAAAAGTTGTTTCTTAAATCTTGGTACATCTTATTGTTTCCAGGGTGCATGGTATACCTAGATTTATGGGCTTCTTCTAAAATTTTATTTCTTAATTCTCCCTGTTTAGGTACCCAAATTCTGCTTTGGTGGAATCTCCAAATTCCATCAGCTCCTTGCTCTAACTCTTTTATTCGTCCTTTCATTTCATCATCATCTTTGATTGTTGTAGCTTGAACATTCTTCAATTGTTCCATTAAATCTAATTGTAGATTTAATCTAAGAGCACGAACCCGTCTTTGTTTCTCATGATACTTACGACTTAAGGTATCTGCAACTACATTTGTCTTTCCTTCGTGATACTGAATATCACAGTCGTAGTCACTTAGGATTTCCATCCATCTCCTTTGCCTCATGTTTAACTCTTTTTGCCCAAATATATATCTTAAACTTTTATGATCCGTATAGACAGTAAATTTACTTCCATACAGATAATGTCTCCAAATCTTAAGGGCAAAAATTATGGCGCCTAATTCTAAGTCATGAGTTGTATAGTTTTCTTCGTGCTTTTTCAATTGTCTTGAAGCATACGCAATTACCTTTTTGCGTTGCATTAGCACACATCCTAATCCTAGTTTTGAAGCATCACAGTAAACTTCAAAATCTTCAGTCCCTTCTGGTAAAGCTACGATTGGAGCTTTTGTTAATTTTTGCTTTAGAATCCTAAAAGCTTCTTCTTGCTTAGGTCCCCCATTCAAACTTAACTGCTTTACAGGTTAGCTTAGTTAATGGTACAGCTATTTTGGAAAAATCCTTAATAAACCGTCTATAGTATCCGGCTAAACCTATAAAACTTCTAATTTCCATTGCGGATTGCGGAACCTTCAATTTGGTAATTGCCTCTATCTTAGCAGGATCTACATGAATGCCTTCGTGATTCACCATATGACCTAAGAATTGCACTTCTTGTAGCCAAAATTCACACTTCGAGAATTTGGCGTAAAACTTTTCTTTTCTTAACAAAGTTAAGTGTGCATGCAAGTGCTGACAATGTTCGTCCTAATTTTTGGAATAAATAAGTATATCGTCGATAAAAACAATTACAAATTTATCCAAGTACGGTTTACAGATCCTATTCATCATGTCCATGAATGCTGCAGGTGCATTCGTTAAACCGAAGGGCATGACTGTAAACTCGTAATGACCATACCTAGTTCTGAAAGCAGTTTTAGGTATGTCTTCTTCTTGTACCTTCAACTGATGATATCCGGAACGTAAGTCGATCTTAGTAAAGTATCTAGCTCCTTGAAGTTGATCGAAAAGATCTTCAATCCTAGGTAATGGGTATCGATTCTTAATTGTAACCATATTCAATTCTCTATAATCAATACACATTCTCATCGAACCATCCTTCTTCTTTACAAACAACACTGGTGCTCCCCACGGGGATGAACTAGGTTGTATGAAACCTTTACTTAGTAATTCATCTAATTTCTTTTTCAGTTCTAACATTTCTGTGGGTGCTAACCGATAAGGTGCCTTAGCTATCGGTGTAGTTCCAGGAATTAGATGAATCCTAAATTCTACTTCCCTGTCGGGTGGTAATCCTGGTAACTCTTCTGGGAATACATCTGAGTATTCTGAGACTACAGGAATCTCCTTAAGTTCTTTACCCTTAGTATTAATGATTACTGAAATCATATATACTATTCCTTGCTTTCGTTCATAACTAGCAACTTTCATTACTGATATGAACTTCATGGGTTTACGTGGTTTATCCCCTGTAATCATAATTATTTCTCCGGTGGGTGCCTGAATTTCTATGGAATTCTTATCACAAAGGATTCGAGCATGGTTGGCTACTAACCAATCCATTCCTAACACAACATCGAACCCAGCTAAATTCATTGGCAATAGGTTTGCATGAAATTTATGACCTGAAAGTTCTATATTTTCTTTTTGCAAAACCTTATCTATACTAACTGAATTCCCATCTGCCGTTTCGACTGTAAAAATTTGCTTAAGGTTGGTTAATGGTAAATTAAGAGCTTGGCAAAATGAAGTATTGATAAAACTTTGGTTTGCACCAGAGTCAAATAATACTTTTGCGTAAATGTTGTGAACTAAGAATGTACCAGCTATCACATCCGGAATGAGTTCTGCTTCTTGAGTGGTTAGCTGGAATGCTCTGATATTCTTTTTAGTAGCTCCATCAGTCGTTTTGGCTTTGTTGTCTGCTAGTTTGACCAATTTAGGACATTCTGTTTTGAAATGTCCTGCTTCGCCACAGTTAAAGCAGATTCTTGTTTTCTTTCTGCAGTCTTCTTCACGATGTCCTATGGCTTTGCAAAAGTTGCAGGTCACATTACATCTTCCATAATGTTTCTTTCTGCAATTCCTGCAGAACGGCGGAGTTGAAGATTGCCCTGTTCCTATTCTCTTGAAGCTGCTATTATTACCCGTACGAACTCCTTGGGTAATCATCTGAGCCAGTTCCTTTTTCCTGTTTTCATCTCTTGTTCGTACTAGTTCATCAGTTAGGGTGTTAGCTAATTCCACGGCATCGTCAATAGTACGAGGTCTCGCAACTTTAACGATGTTACGAATTTCGCTAATTAATCCCCAAATATAGCGAGAAATGAGTACCGGTTCTGGCGAAGCCAGTGTTGGTACCACCCTAGCATATTCAAAGAATGTCGAAGTATACCCTCGACAGTCTATACCCATCATTCGATGGTTTAGGAACTTATTTGACATTTGATCTTTTTCATATTCGGGACATAATTTTCTTTCTACAAGACTCTTAAATTCTTCCCAGTTCATGGCATAGGCTCTATTTCTTCCTTTGGCTTGAAGTACTGTATTCCACCATTCTAGTGCCCCATCTTTAAACAGATTTGACGCGTACATGACCTTGTCGTCCTTGTCACATTTACTTATTGTAATCACTGCCTCGGTTTTCTCTAACCAACGCAGTGCCGCAGTTGCTCTTTCATTGCCTGCAAATTCAGTGGGTTTACAAGCAAGAAATTCTTTGTAAGTGCAACCAGGTGTTGCAGCTTTCATTTTCTTAGGGATCGGAGCCTGCCGTGAATCATTATCGTGATTGGTATGATTACCGCCTCCGTTTATGCTATTACTGAAGTTATCTTCAGAAATACGTTTCCTAGGAACGATTTGTTGAGGTTCAACAGGTTTCTGGGTAGCAACAAGTATTGCTGGAATAGCATTGGCTATTCCTTGAGCAATGATATTTTCTATATCTTGTCTAGTCATAAATTGATTCTACTGATGTTGCTCAGATTGGTTTACTTCGTTAACTGGTTCATTATTAGCGTTTTCCATCTGATAATTAATATATATAATTTATTAGTATCGAATAAATAACAATTATACACAAAACAATCATACAAATTTCACAATATATAACCAAAACTATCGATTTCTCGATTCCCATTTTTATATAATATGCTTCAATACATACCATTATTTTACAAAGTTTTATTTTAGGTTATTTCACAAGATTAATATTTATTATACAACCACAGTTTCACAACCCACTATCCTTCGTTAGTTGGTATTTTAGTAACGACGTTCCCTCTCGTCGTATTTCCAGGAGATCTGTTCTCCTACTTCCCTGATCCTATTTCCTGCATCCACCAGCTCCTCGCCAAAGTGGCGGAGTTCAGCTAAATTTTCATTGCTCATTGGTGGGTTTGGTATAGGTTCTGGGTCGAACTGAGGGAGAAATGAATAAGGACTATTGAGATGGTTTTGGAACTTGTAACAACTCGAAAATTTACGTCCAATAATGTATTGACACGTGTCATAAGCTTTGAACGTGTGAAAGAATACTCTAGAAGGACTAAAGTTGACAAACATAGAAACTATGTGAATATAAGGGTTCAAAGTGTCAACAATGAATGAATATACTTTGCAATAACCCTACATGATGTTTATAACCTTAAACGAATGGATCATGGATCATACGAAGCGAATTGTGAAAGAAAGTGAGAGATTACAAACTACAGGGGTTAAATGTGTCAACATGTTAAAGATATACCTCTGATTGACCTTTTAGCAAACCCGAAGCTTTGTAACGATTAATTATGCTCACTAGAATGCACCATAAAAATTTCACCAAGTTTCGTTACCGTATGAGAAAGTTATGATAAAATTCGTGTGTGAGGGTTAGATTCGACAATGTTGAAAATTAGGGCTTTTCGGGTGATCACAAAGTTACCCGAGGACTTAACAAAGATGGTATAAGCCCTAAAGCCCCATATGTCAAATATAAAGTCTTAAAATGCAAGAAAACATTGAGAAAACGACCTTTCGGGGGACCAGGGACTGAAATGCAAATAACAAAAACTTGTTGGGCTGGTCATCAACCCGCTCGCGTAGCGCGAGCATGAATACCCCCGGCAGTCGCGCTATGCGACTGCCTTGTCTGATCAGAAAACATGCACAGATGTCCTGCATGTCTGTTAACCGACTTAGATCGAATTTTGGCATACCATGGGCTTCCCTATACTGGTATTTAGGCTGTATAGGGCACTTGTAATCATCCTTGAACATTGTAGACCCATTTGGCATCAATCTAAGATGATTAAAGTCACTAGATAAGGCTCATAATGTTGCAACTTTCATACATTCATTTCCAAACTCATTTCTGATCATTTGAGGAGCACAACAGCAGCCACAAGAGCTTCCTAATCATCCATTAGACTTGTGTAAGTACCCTTGACCCTTCTTAATCAAGTTTTGTTTAGTTTATAGCCTAAAAATCAAACCGTCGTAACTACGGTTTGACTTAACGATAAAACACAAACGGTCCAGTGTTTTGTCGAAGTGAAAGTTGTTATAAGTTGGTAATTATGTGGGCTTTAAACCCTTAAAAGGGTACCCACTGATTTCCATCCTAACTAGGTCGTTTGTCGAGTCAAACGTTGTCCGAAAAAGTCAACAGAACCATTAATTATGTAATTAGCGATATAGAAGGCGTGTAACCTGTTTTATCATTCATATAACTTGGTAATAAGTGTACGGACTTGTCTAAACTTGTTTGATTCGACAACTTTCTGTTTTGAACCGATTCGGAACCGAAAGACGCAAAAGTTTGACTTTTGCTTTGACCTCGATTCTGACCCGATTTATATAGGTTTAGACATGCCTTAAATTTCCATTAGGACCTAGTTACATGATTGTATAATCCTCTGCGTTTATACCACTTGAACCCTCGATTGTCCGACGTTTCCGTTGAATGCTTAAATATTGACCGTAATGCCCTTATGACTATAAAACGAGAATTTTGGAAATGTGAAAGTACAATAATCTTAGTTACTTATTTTTAAACATGTCTGTAAATTTTCACATCAGTCGGAGGTCTAGATTAGGAGTTATGCTTAATGACGTAATTATAACGCTTCTTAGTAATTAATCGGCGTCATTAGCGTAAAGCCTATCTAAACCCCATTTTTGACACCAAACCTTTTACCCAATGATGTAATATAATATTTTGGGATTTTTGAAGATTTTTAATTATTTTTAAACTGATCATAAGCTAGGATTATCGCCTTAATTCGGTAAATACCGAATATGCCCTTTTCGGCCATAAAATGAGTTTTACAAATCCTTTTGTCGCCAATCCAATTGGTAATGATTTCAAATAATAAATGGAGTATTTTGAACCTGTTGAACTGATCAGAAAACTCAGAATCCTATATTAACCCGTAAATCGCTTAAAACGACATTATACGCGTATTAAACGCATAGTTTGGGTTTAAAACTATTTTGGCATATAAGACTTATAATAAAATGTTATAACCTGTTAAAATAAACTATTTTACTGATTTATTCAGACTCGGATCACAGAAGCTTAATTGATCCCTTTTATAATCTTTAAAATGACCAAAATACCCCTAAGGGGCTTAATATGAGATTAAACTCGTTTTGGGCATAATGGAAGGTATCCTACTGATATCACAACATATTTAAGGCATGTTAACTTAGGAAACCTGTTTAGGACTCTTATGGTTACCCGTTACGCTTCATACGCGTTCGGTTCGGTTTATGTAACTAGTTTACATAAATTAGCCGAAACGGGTCAAACCTTATCGGTTTTATCTCAAAATCCAGAATGTGTATAATATACCCATATTATACAAGTCTCCGAACTTGTCGGGTCTAAATCACATTCTATTCCAGTCTTCGCCTTATCATGCGTTTGAACCGTATCTTCCTTTTGAAAACTAACCGGTCTAAGTCATGACTTAATTAAAGACCCGTTAGGATTCTAATAGGTTATTAAAAACATTCGTTCCAGATTTAGGAGCCCAGTAAAAGCTATCTGTACTTGCTGATTTGATACGGCTGGGATTGAATTTATATTTAGCTCAGGTAAATACTTTTAACTTATTTCCCTATACGGGCTTGGGGTACGGTATATAAAATACCGCTTGGTCGGACATTGAATCTTTAATTGTATGATGGTTAAAGTATTGAGATGTTCCGTTTAATTTGTTTTGTTTGCTTAAAGCCTTTGGGGGTTAATGACCGTTGTCCCGGATATCCCTGGCATCATTTCACGAAATGGCCACGACCTTAGCACTCAGGTGTAGGCGTACACCTGTCAGTGTCTCATAAATAAAGTGGTGTGTCTATTGATCTTTAACCCGGCTCGATTCGGGCTACTGAACGCATAAGGAACATGTAAATCCTTTACAAGTTTATATATTTAAATAAGCATCCCAAGTTATAAAATATTATTTGTGCCATGTGCATGCAAATCAATCATTTTTTAAACCCTTTTCAAAATGAGTCAGTTGATTGTATTTACCAGTGTAAACTGACGTATTTTCCAAAAAGGCTAAGTGCAGGTACTAATCGGAATCGGCTGGCTACTCCTAGCATCATTAAAGAGTCTCGCAAGCTTAGATGCCTAAAGTCTGTTGAACAGTGTTATTTTATTTTCGATCCGCCTGTGGATCCTTTACTTCCGTTGTAATACTTTGATGTTACACTATTTCGGATTGTAATATATTTATCCTTTTTGCTTCCGCTGTGCATTTATATATTGTGTTGTTTGACTATGATGTTGCCAACCACGTCACGTTACTCCCCTACCGGGCCCACCGGTAATACGTGGAAATTTGGGGTGTGACAGGTTGGTATCAGAGCCAACATTGAGTGAATTAAACACTATCTTTTTGTGTTTAATCTCAATGACACATTAGCACATTCCTTGACCTTCTGAGTCTAGACTTAACATAGGAATATTCTCAATCCTCATCTGGAAATTCTGCTTCCAAATTTTTTTATATATTGGATACGTCGCTAAGCGAAGAAGCCGTAATAGGAATTCTCCACACCCGGAGCCTTAAATTGCTGACCTTCGTACAACGGCTAGGATGAAACGTGCAACCAAGGAGAAAGCATTCAGAAATAAAATAAAGAAGAAACTCCTTTTGCTAAAGATCGTTTCCTTAAAAGTCCTTATAACGATATTTATCTTTTAGTCCCTTCGAGGACAACATTATTCCTTTGAAGTCCCGTTTAGGGCAACCCTATACTTGTTTAAGTTTTAAAGGAACGATTATGTTTAAAATATCATTCCTATATTATATGATCTACCATTATTTAGTAAAAATGGCAAAATCTAATAAGGACAAGACCTAGCCACACATTATTTTGAGACAGGGCAAAGATGGTAGTTACTCAACTAGATTTAGATCCTTATTAACATCCTGAGTTAGGATTGTTCTGCGTTTATTATTAAAAATGAATCTTAAAGGTAAACCTAGCCTATATGACGAGGCCAAGATGGTAGGACCTATTCAAGGATTCAAATCCCAGTTAACATATGAAAATATGTTAACACTCCTGGCAGAAGTGATTCATTAAAATCACACACGTCATTCTTATTATTGGATTCTTCAAAAGATTCCTAACCCAATATAATGATCTCTGAATCATGGGTTTAGATCATCCCTTGAGATGATCATATTTTGACCATACGTGGTAATATAGCGCCTACAGGCCCTGCTCATTTCCATATGAACCAAAAGACAGTGGTAGCAATGACTCCCTGTCAGATAAAGGTAATGAACTAGGTTCAAACCTTCATGCTTTGATTCTCTGAAATCATAGCTTATAATTTATAAATGTCCTTGTGACTAGGCCTGTTGTGCCAGTATACCTTCATGCTTTGATTCTCTGAAATCATGGCTTATAAATTAAACTTGTCTACGCGACTAGGCCATTTGTGCTATTACTAACTTATAAATTAGGATTCGTGATAAAAATCCTGAATAAAAATAAATATCATTCCTTACCTGCCAGTATAATTATTATAAGAGAATCTTAAAAGGTTTGACCTAGCTTGAATGTCATTGGAGACCTAGCTAAGATGGTAAAATCTGTTTAAAAAGAGATTCAGATCCTTGTTAACATCTGAAAATGTGTTAACACTCCCGACAACCGTGATGCGATAAAATCACACTTGTCATCCTTTTAATAGGTAGTTTCCAAATCCCTTAGTTAGCGTAAATGATTAATAGGAATCTTGGCTGGTAGACGTCGAAAATGATGTACGCATCAAAACATCCATTTGGGATGTATACATACGGGTAAAGATGAATACATGAAAAAGATAGTTTTATTTCATAACTTCTTGTCAAGACAATGAACTATGAAATTTTCCGACCCAAAGGAATTATCGATTATGTTTTAAAATTTCCCTACTGACAAGGCCTCTGAGCCATCATAAGTCCTTTGGAACAAGCCCTTGTGCTATATATAAAAGATGTCAGTATGACATTGGCAGTCGTGACTTATGTCCCCTGTCTAATAAATATGAAGGATTATATTCCGCTTAAATGCCAAAGATGGTTTATTTAAACTTAGGCAAAACATAATCAAATAAATTAAATTCTATCTATTGGCCTATATGGTTTAATTACGCCATGGCTATTTATTCAACAAATTCGACAATTCACAATATAATTAAATCAAATATTACTACTGGTTTGTAGCCTTCAAAGCTTCACCATGGTTGACTCCTCAGAAGCTCACAATCATCCAGTTAATCGGAATGATGATACAAGACTGAATTTATCGGGCGCCGAGTTACAGGCTATGTTAGATACAGCTGTAAACAAAGCCGTGAACCGAGCGTTAAGGGATCACAAGCGAAAGGGCAATAATACCCCTAAGCAAGGTTGTAAAAAGGGTAAGACCGGTTCAAACTATAACCAGTCTAAGCCAAAGGAGGCTAAACCCGAATGTAAGAATTGCGGGAAGAAGAGGCACTTCAGTAAATGTATATACGAACAGATTAGGGGATGTGGTATCTGTAAAGAGATGGATCACAAGACCCAAGAATGCAAAGAATTGAAAAACAACCAACAGTCGGGTGAAAAACCCAGATGCAAAATCTGCAAGAAACAGCACTTCGGGAAGTGCAGGTATGGATCGAACTTGCATACACGGTCGAAAACTTTTGCATGTGGGATATGCAAGTCCAAGGGGCATAAGACCTTGGACTGCAAGAAGATGGAGGACGCAACCTGTTATGGTTGCAATGAAAGAGGGCACATTAAGACCAACTGCCCTAAATATGCTAAAAAGCTTGAGGAAGTTAAAAAGATCAAAGCTGGAAGCTCTCAAACGGGTGCTCAAGAGACTGTTCAGGATAACAATGTCACAACAGGTACTTTCTTTACCAATAACACTCACGCTAGAGTATTATTGATTCAGGTTCAGATAAGTCTCTCGTAGACAATAGATATTGTAAATCATTAAATCTACTTGTTAAAACTCTAAGCGTTAAGTGTGAAGTAAAATTGGCCGATAGTACCTCAGAAACTACTTCAGCAATATTAGATGGATGTTTTATATCCATTAGGAATCATTTTTCCGATGTCCTATTTTTCCGTTAAAATATAAGAGGACTCGATATAGTAATAAAAATCGATGGTTTGTCTTGAAAATCAAGCCCATATTGTGGGTGATAAGAAGCAATTAATTATCAAGACTCCTTATGAGACAACCCTCATAATTATATGTATCAGTACGATTAATTAATATTAAACATAAAAAAATGGTGGAAACGGCCGTCCCCGGAATCGAACCTGGGTCTAGGCCACACCCTTTCGCGCGCCTAGCCAATCGAGCTAGGTGCCTAGTTTGTGAAATTTCCATTTTTATTTAATATAAGCACATGTACAATAACTTCCTTACTTCTTACTATAAGTCACCTACTTATCCTTCTTATGTTAACTAAGTATTAGAATCCAAGATTTTATCTCTATGTTTTAATTACTCTTGGCTTGCTTATGTTGACTAAACACTAGAAAGGATGAAGTAGAAACCATTAAGTATATCAGTGGTTACGCTAGAAAGGACATGGTAAGGTATACATCACAGTCATTCGATGGCAATACTTTTAATTAGTAAGGACATTAATGAAATCCTCAAGAAGGATCCTCTTATACATTGTGGAATGGTCCAAGTTTTAAGGACCTTATTAGAAAAACCTAGCATCCGTTTCGCGAAAAGGGAAAAGACGGAATAAGAATTTCTGACTCTCGCCATAACAGTTCTAGACTGTCGACTGTATGTCGCAAATTTTAATTCATTGGCTGAGATAGTACCCTATTAAATCACATAATTATTAGTGAGTAGCATTGGCAATAAGAGGGCACACTAAGGTTTCAAAACCTACTCATTTAAAAATCCATTATGGATCTACCTCAGCTACTCACGTTGCATAGATTAAGAAATAACCAGTCAAAGCTGAGACTGCCCTAAAGTTATCTAAGATTTTACAGCTAAGTTTAGAAGGATTAATAATGGAGGTGTTTAACCCTCCTGTTGAATAATTAGAGACAGCTCACATTAGGAATTTCACCAGATAAACCCTTATTTGTGATTTATTGCTATAAATTACATGTGGTTTCGGGTGCTGTTAAGTCTCTCACAAGACCATAAACTTAGCAAACTTTTAGAAAATTTTCCCTGTAAGAACCCCAGATGTTAAGTGTAAGGTAGAACCTTCAGGCAAATCATAAGAACCATTTCTTCGGTTCTTGTCAGAAACCTTTAGGCATAAAATTTTCGAAGTATCCTCTCTCTAAGAGGAAGTGTGAAAGCATATATAGTTGATATATCTTTAATCTCTATCGATTCCGAATACCAGATGGTATGATAAAAGCACCATATGAAGATTGGTGTACCTAAATAAGTTCCATAGATTGCTTCCATGCCTGATCAGTATGGAGGTTTAATGCATGGGACCACAAAGATATTCCGAGAGGTCATATGGTACTAAAGTCAACTAATGGTATTCAAAGGAGATATCCAGAATGGAATTGTCCAAGTAAATGTTCCCGATTAAGGAGTTCTTGGACTCATAACATAAATGTGTCACTTAATTGACACAAACAATGGTGGATGAATTGGAGCCTGAGATTTGTAAAAATCTCTGTAACCTCCTTGTACCTTGATTATCTTCTCCTATTATTACCCTGTTTACCCCTGAGAGGCAGGTAGAGTTAAGGTGTAAATTCCGTTTAAGGCTGTGTTATTATGAAATCTCCAAAACGGCTAGTACTATCATTAGAAGAATCGAAACCCTGATTAACTAAGTTTAAAATAGAGGGTTCATATAGCCTAACTCAATATCCTGGGAATCCGGTATAGTTAATTATGAAAGACGGTTCATTTTGCTTATGCATTATCACCGCAACCCTAATTAGGCAACGATTAAGAATTTGCCATCAGCTGCCCAGGATCGTCGATCTGTTCGACTAACGGCAAGGATTAGCTATTTCTTAAGATTAATTTTGAGCAATGGTTGGAATAACATCTCACCTTAAGATAAGCTTTTCTATAATAATTGATATATAAGCATCAAGGCTGCTCCTTGGGAGACCTTGTATAGATGGAATGCTACACATCTATTGTTAGGACAATAGATTGGTAAATCCAATTATCAGGATCTGAAAGTTGTATTGGAAACAACAAATAAAATCACGCAGATTCATAACCTTCAGTAAGATGTAAGTATTCGGCAGAAAATCAAGGATTAATGAAAATGGCAAACCTCCTAAATTCTTGTTAAGGAATAAGGTTCAACAAAAGATATCACCCGGGTAGGGTGTGCCGATTTGTTGAATACTCAGGCTAGTTAAGCCCTGAAAATATAGAATCATTCGAAGGAGATCGAATGTATCAAGATCAAATAACTTATGAGCTAAGACCTATATAAGGAGCTCCGCGGTATTCATAATGTCTTCCATATCTGTAACTTAAAGAAATGTCTAGCTAATGAATCGCTAGTCATACCGCATACGGATGTGCACATTGACGAGAGCTTAAAGTTTGTTGAAGAACCTTTGTCTATTGAGGATCGACGGGTTAAGAAGCTTCGGAGGAAGCATATACCGATTGTAAAGGTCAAATGGGATGCTCGTAGAAGTCCCGAGTACACGTGGGAGGTAAAGTCCACAATGAAAGAAAAGTACCCTCATTCATTTCAGTAAATCTCGAGGTCGAGATTTCTTTTAAGGGGGTGAGGATGTAACAACTCGAAAATTTACGTCCAATAATGTATTGACACGTGTCATAAGCTTTGAACGTGTGAAAGAATACTCTAGAAGGACTAAAGTTGACAAACATAGAAACTATGTGAATATAAGGGTTCAAAGTGTCAACAATGAATGAATATACTTTGCAATAACCCTACATGATGTTTATAACCTTAAACGAATGGATCATGGATCATACGAAGCGAATTGTGAAAGAAAGTGAGAGATTACAAACTACAGGGGTTAAATGTGTCAACATGTTAAAGATATACCTCTGAGTGACCTTTTAGCAAACCCGAAGCTTTGTAACGATTAATTATGCTCACTAGAATGCACCATAAAAATTTCACAAAGTTTCGTTACCGTATGAGAAAAGTTATGATAAAATTCGTGTGTGAGGGTTAGATTCGACAATGTTGAAAATTAGGGCTTTTCGGGTGATCACAAAGTTACCCGAGGACTTAACAAAGATGGTATAAGCCCTAAAGCCCCATATGTCAAATATAAAGTCTTAAAATGCAAGAAAACATTGAGAAAATGACCTTTCGGGGGACCAGGGACTGAAATGCAAATAACAAAAACTTGTTGGGCTGGTCATCAACCCGCTCGCGTAGCGCGAGCATGAATACCCCCGGCAGTCGCGCTACGCGACTGCCTTGTCTGATCAGAAAACATGCACAGATGTCCTGCATGTCTGTTAACCGACTTAGATCGAATTTTGGCATACCATGGGCTTCCCTATACTGGTATTTAGGCTGTATAGGGCACTTGTAATCATCCTTGAACATTGTAGACCCATTTGGCATCAATCTAAGATGATTAAAGTCACTAGATAAGGCTCATAATGTTGCAACTTTCATACATTCATTTCCAAACTCATTTCTGATCATTTGAGGAGCACAACAGCAGCCACAAGAGCTTCCTAATCATCCATTAGACTTGTGTAAGTACCCTTGACCCTTCTTAATCAAGTTTTGTTTAGTTTATAGCCTAAAAATCAAACCGTCGTAACTACGGTTTGACTTAACGATAAAACACAAACGGTCCAGTGTTTTGTCGAAGTGAAAGTTGTTATAAGTTGGTAATTATGTGGGCTTTAAACCCTTAAAAGGGCACCCACTGATTTCCATCCTAACTAGGTCGTTTGTCGAGTCAAACGTTGTCCGAAAAAGTCAACAGAACCATTAATTATGTAATTAGCGATATAGAAGGCGTGTAACCTGTTTTATCATTCATATAACTTGGTAATAAGTGTACGGACTTGTCTAAACTTGTTTGATTCGAAAACTTTCTGTTTTGAACCGATTCGGAACCGAAAGACGCAAAAGTTTGACTTTTGCTTTGACCTCGATTCTGACCCGATTTATATAGGTTTAGACATGCCTTAAATTTCCATTAGGACCTAGTTACATGATTGTATAATCCTCTGCGTTTATACCACTTGAACCCTCGATTGTCCGACGTTTCCGTTGAATGCTTAAATATTGACCGTAATGCCCTTATGACTATAAAACGAGAATTTTGGAAATGTGAAAGTACAATAATCTTAGTTACTGATTTTTAAACATGTCTGTAAATTTTCACATCAGTCGGAGGTCTAGATTAGGAGTTATGCTTAATGACGTAATTATAACGCTTCTTAGTAATTAATCGGCGTCATTAGCGTAAAGCCTATCTAAACCCCATTTTTGACACCAAACCTTTTACCCACTGATGTAATATAATATTTTGGGATTTTTGAAGATTTTTAATTATTTTTAAACTGATCATAAGCTAGGATTATCGCCTTAATTCGGTAAATACCGAATATGCCCTTTTCTGCCATAAAATGAGTTTTACAAATCCTTTTGACACCAATCCAATTGGTACTGATTTCAAATAATAAATGGAGTATTTTGAACCTGTTGAACTGATCAGAAAACTCAGAATCCTATATTAACCCGTAAATCGCTTAAAACGACATTATACGCGTATTAAACGCATAGTTTGGGTTTAAAACTATTTTGGCATATAAGACTTATAATAAAATGTTATAACCTGTTAAAATAAACTATTTTACTGATTTATTCAGACTTGGATCACAGAAGCTTAATTGATCCCTTTTATAATCTTTAAAATGACCAAAATACCCTTAAGGGGCTTAATATGAGATTAAACTCGTTTTGGGCATAATGGAAGGTATCCTACTGATATCACAACATATTTAAGGCATGTTAACTTAGGAAACCTGTTTAGGACTCTTATGGTTACCCGTTACGCTTCATACGCGTTCGGTTCGGTTTATGTAACTAGTTTACATAAATTAGCCGAAACGGGTCAAACCTTATCGGTTTTATCTCAAAATCCAGAATGTGTATAATATACCCATATTATACAAGTCTCCGAACTTGTCGGGTCTAAATCACATTCTATTCCAGTCTTCGCCTTATCATGCGTTTGAACCGTATCTTCCTTTTGAAAACTAACCGGTCTAAGTCATGACTTAATTAAAGACCCGTTAGGATTC
Source organism: Helianthus tuberosus (assembly GCA_030545235.1). Classification (NCBI taxonomy): domain Eukaryota; kingdom Viridiplantae; phylum Streptophyta; class Magnoliopsida; order Asterales; family Asteraceae; genus Helianthus; species Helianthus tuberosus. The sequence continues at coordinate 18,099 of JARYGA010047771.1, read as the reverse complement.
TAATAGGTTATTAAAAACATTCGTTCCAGATTTAGGAGCCCAGTAAAAGCTATCTGTACTTGCTGATTTGATACGGCTGGGATTGAATTTATATTTAGCTCAGGTAAATACTTTTAACTTATTTCCCTATACGGGCTTGGGGTACGGTATATAAAATACCGCTTGGTCGGACATTGAATCTTTAATTGTATGATGGTTAAAGTATTGAGATGTTCCGTTTAATTTGTTTTGTTTGCTTAAAGCCTTTGGGGGTTAATGACCGTTGTCCCGGATATCCCTGGCATCATTTCACGAAATGGCCACGACCTTAGCACTCAGGTGTAGGCGTACACCTGTCAGTGTCTCATAAATAAAGTGGTGTGTCTATTGATCTTTAACCCGGCTCGATCCGGGCTACTGAACGCATAAGGAACATGTAAATCCTTTACAAGTTTATATATTTAAATAAGCATCCCAAGTTATAAAATATTATTTGTGCCATGTGCATGCAAATCAATCATTTTTTAAACCCTTTTCAAAATGAGTCAGTTGATTGTATTTACCAGTGTAAACTGACGTATTTTCCAAAAAGGCTAAGTGCAGGTACTAATCGGAATCGGCTGGCTACTCCTAGCATCATTAAAGAGTCTCGCAAGCTTAGATGCCTAAAGTCTGTTGAACAGTGTTATTTTATTTTCGATCCGCCTGTGGATCCTTTACTTCCGTTGTAATACTTTGATGTTACACTATTTCGGATTGTAATATATTTATCCTTTTTGCTTCCGCTGTGCATTTATATATTGTGTTGTTTGACTATGATGTTGCCAACCACGTCACGTTACTCCCCTACCGGGCCCACCGGTAATACGTGGAAATTTGGGGTGTGACAGAACTGCCAATCATTCGTCCACCACTCATCCATTCCTAGAGGTTGGGTGTGGATTATAGGTTCTGGAATTGCTGGTTCAAAGTTCATTGGTAATTGAGTTTCAGCAAGATAAGGGTAAAGATTATTATTGATAGGCCTGACGACATCACAGCTCGCCAATGCACGATCTAATTCATCCTGAAATGGTAACTCCTCGATTTGTCGAGAGCTTTCTCCAATTTCTATTTTTGTCTGCTTAGAACCTTTCCCAAACTCCATTTCCATTTGCCTAGAATATTCCTCAAACTGCATTTCCATCTGCCTAGAATCTTCCCCGACTTCAATCCCCTTTCCTTTGTCTAAGGGATTTTCTATTTTAGGAATCTTTCTAGTCGCGGGTTTCTACGCACACGCCTCCATCCCACAAATCTTCTCCTTTTCTTAGGCTTGGGTTTCTCCGGAGGTGGAGCGTTGAATTCCACAGGTTCTTCTATATCGAGTATGTACCTATTAAAATATCTGGAAACCTCTATTTTCACTGGATAGAGATTTAAATTCTGAAGGGCTTCAGACAAGTCATTCATGCTGTTTTATATATGCAAAATACACAAAAATTGCTAAGTTAAAATTTTATAACAAAATTTCATAAATAACCTTTAAATATTATTTCATATCGTGTGACTAATTAAAAGACAACTGAAAATTAAAACACACCAGGGTTTACTGTAAACTTATTTATTTTACTGGATAAGGGTTCTGGCTTGTAGGTGATAAGGTGCTAAAAACTTGAATCAGGTATATTTAAAGATTTGCATTTACTGCTACAGTAGCTAGCATATAAAGATCTGCCCATTTTTCATCTAACTTGTCTTCCCATGGTGTGTTATTGCCTAGTTCTTGGGTTTTCTGATTAATTCTCTTTTCTTTTGATTTCTTTAGTTTCTCTTGACTTTTCCTAATAATCAAACTTCTTTTATTAGAAGAAAGTGGTTCCTCATATTGTGCCTTTCGGACAAATATTCCTTCTTCAGGATTTGCATAATGTTTTGAGGAATTTGTTTGGGATGAACTTCCCTTCTCGTTTGATGACCTATCTAATTTAAGATAGATATTTGAAAGCTTTTGCTTACCCATGCTGTACACAAATATTCAAATAATAAAACACATATAATCACAAAATGGCAATCAATAAAAATTAAGTATTTTCTAGATACTTAATTGGCTTAAATCAATGGCTCTGATACCACCTTTTTCTGTCACGGTCCCCGACCCGGTTTGACCCGTTTCAGGAGCCGCGGGACAGAAATTCCCGTGGTATTTATTTAACAGCGGAAGATTTTACCAGGACCTTTTTAAAACTGCAAATTTCCCAATTATTTTATTTCACAACTAGGAATAAAACCTCGGTAATTTACAATCATATGATTTCACTGAGAAATCTTTATTTTCCAAAACATGTTTCTTTATTTTATACTGAGCCACTTCCTTAAGCTTTGTAGTGCTTCGCGGCACTTTTCCTGGATCACAACAGATCACCTGAAACATGTTTGAAAAAGGTTTTGTCAGCGGGAAATACTGGTGAATCATTCTTTTTACTAAAACGACTCGTTTGTTATAATTTACAGTATTAAGAGCGATTACAATGTTTCCTGATATCAACCAACTACCCACAGTATTTGTCACTCGAACATCCATCGGTAACCTCTGAGTCCAATGGTGTCTGTGACTATGGTTATATCACCCCTTGGCTACCCCGTTGTCCAATGGTGACGGTTATCAAGTAATGTATACAAAACCCCACATACCGGCTGTAATTTGGTGATTACAAAGACTTAATCCCTGTAATTTATAACTTTGAAAATATTTAAGAATTTATAAAGCACTTTGATAAAAAGAGAATGACTCACATTGCAGATTTATATGAGCAGAGCTTAGCCTACTGATTAGCCTTTTAACCTAAATTTAATAACATGCACACGAACTCGGTTAGTAACTAATACAGCATTTACGATAACTCACGAGATTAACCTTCACAGCGAATGACAAAGTGCGATACTTAAACATCCATCGAATTAACGACGAATGACAAAGCATAAACCCTAATGTGGGCAGCACTTAAACATCCATTGGATAGTTTAATCGATCGGACATTGAATCATAGCAGCGATCGAGTTAATACCTGGTATCGGAGCTGCGCCTCGCTAATATTGAAAGTATTTTCGACTTCAGAGTATTGTAACTTCGTTTTTGAAAGTTTGTTTCGACACAGAATGAAAGCCCCTGAGCTAAGCTATTTATAGCTAAAATTAAGGCCCGTCGCGGCCCGCGTAAACCACCCCTTGTACTTTACGCGGCCCGCGTGGCCGCCTAGTATACGTATAGGTTTGCATGGTCATGCATAGGTTGGCCAGGTGGTTGATACGTGGATCCGGAACACTTATCCGGTCAACTTAGTATTGACGCGGCCCGCGTAAGACAGGGCTTGTCTTTTACGCGGCCCGCCTGAGACCCAAAGTTTTGTTTTTCTTGATTTTTAATATAGTTTAGGGTTTCAGGGGTACGTGTTGATACTTACGGGTATTTTTAGGACAATTTTGAGAGTCCTTACAATAGACTTCGGTGGTAATTAGGATAAATACCTGCCGTTAGTCAAATTCTCGTATAACAACAGCTATCATTCTAGCATCCAAATGGCACCTTTCGAGGCATTATACGGAAGAAGATGTCGATCGCCTATTGTGTGGCACGAGATCGGTCATTCGCAATTAATCGGTCCTGAGCTATTACAAGAAACGACAGACAGAATTTTCCAAATTCGAAACAACCTGGTGAAAGCTCGGAATCGACAGAAAAGTTATGCCAATAAACGACGCAAGCCCCTTGAATTTTACGTTGGTGACTACGTACTCCTAAAGGTATCACCTTGGAAGGGTGTGGTCCGATTCGGCAAGAAAGGAAAGCTCGTGCCTCGATATGTTGGACCTTTTAAGATTCTGGAAAGGATCGGAAAAGTCGCCTACAAACTCGAACTACCGGAGGAACTTAGTAACGTCCACCCGAGTTTCCACGTGTCAAACCTCCTAAAATGCCTAGCAGACCACGATTTACACGTTTCTCTCGATGATCTGCAAGTGAACGAAACATTACAATTCGTGGAAAAGCCTGTCGAAATCATGGATCGCCAAACCAAGCAGCTCAGACGCTCACGCATTCCTATTGTGAAAGTCCGATGGGAAGGCAAACGAGGCGCAGAGTTCACTTGGGAACTCGAAAGCGACATGAAGGCTAAGTACCCGCAGTTGTTTAAAGAGAAAGTCTAGAAAGAGAAAGTTCTCAAGCGTGAATCACGGCATTGTACAGCTTCCAGCCTAATTTCGGGACGAAATTCCCTAAACAAGGGGAGGCTGTAACACCCCGTGTTTTCACAAGTCAAGGTCAAAGTCAACGATCGATGATACGTATTTGACTTATAGAAATTTCTTTATTTTATTTGTATTATGTGGAGTAAGTGTTGTTAATTACAAGCCATCGACGTGTTATTCAAACGACCCACGACTGTGAACTATAGGAAGTAACAATGCGATAAAGTTAATTAATCAATAATCAAACTATGCTAATCGAATCGACAACGAATCGCAACTCGAGCTGCGTATTTTACTTGTTGTTATACGTGTGTGTGTGCCTTACGTGTTATCTGTGCATGCTTATTTATGTTGTGTTAATCAATCGAAACGCAATCGAAACTCGAAATCGAACTCGAACTCGAATCACAATCGAACTATGATAATTAGTGATTGGGACTGAAAGTAATTTGACTAGGAAACCCTATCGTATCGAACCGCTCGCAATCGAAATCGACTCAGCAAAAATCGTCGCGTCAAACATTCGAACCAAGTGCCATCCGGCCGGATAGCCATCCGACCGGATAGCCACAATGCCACAGGCCAGGTGCCATCCGACCGGAATGTCATCCGACCGGATAAGTCATCCGAGCGGTGTGCCATCCGATCGGACAGCCCTTTCCTCTTTTGGAATCCTATAAATACCCCTGTCATTGTCATCCTTTCTACTTTTGGAAACCCTCTGTCCGAACAGCTCGTGCTCCCCACCTTTTCTTTGATTTCTCTCGATCAAGGTAAGATCTCGTCCTAAATCTTATACTTTCTTGATCTACACGCACTCCTACACCTTTCTATCTTTTAAATCTTAACTTTTAACCGCAAGATCACTAGATTTCGGGTGTTCTAGGATGACGTCATCATGTGTTCTTCAAGAACTTCATGTTTTGACTTCAATCCACCAAGAACAACTAGGATCTAATCGATTTCCACCCGGTTACACAAAGATCTTGTAAAGATCTCGACACAAGAGTGGTGAAAAAGGATTGAAAGATGGTTTCTAACTTTCTTTCAACTCTTTTACACTCGATACACTCAAAACCGATGGAATCGGGCTCTGTTCTAGTCTCCTACTCATCCTTAGTGTTATACTAATCCAGATCTGGATTCTGCCCACGAGACCACCGATTTCGGGTTAAACAAGAACAACCATCTCGAGCCGGTAACTAACCGAACTAGGGTGATTCTTGGTCGGTTGAGTCATCTGGGTCAAAATGGGGGTTCTGTTGGTTAACACGTTGTCAAGACGTCTCGAAATAACGACAAACCATCAAAACGACCAAGTGTAGGACGAACGGAACAACCGGAACGGAATGCTGTCCGACCGGACTGCTGTCCGACCGGACTGCTGTCCGACCGGACTGCTGTCCGAGCGGATAGGTCATCCGAACGGATTGCCATCCGAACGGATCACACTTTGGGACCCACACTTAAACAACCGTACCTGAAGTTTGAGTATTGAACGAATTGCAATCCGATCGGACGACATCTGACTGGATTACTCTTCGGATCATGAGATACTAAGACTTTAAAGACTTAAACAATTTTCAACATGTTCATTAACAGGGTTGCCACCCAATCGGAGGGACATCCGATCGAGTGACACTTCTGCTGTGAACTTGCCTTCACCAAGTAATCTCACCACTTAGTTGCCGTCCGACCGGATGACCATCCGAACGGATTGTCATCCGCACGACTAACCATCCGATCGACCGACTTGATGGATAGAGATACTTCAATGCTTTCAAAATGCTACAACGAAAACTTCAAAAGTCAAGCCATCATACACAAACACATCCTTCTTATAGGAAGTAACAATCCACTCGAATCGTCATCCGACCGGACAAGCTGTCCGACCGGATGACCACCCGAACGGATTGTTATCCGCACGGATTGCTGTCCGATCGGATTACCATCCGATCGAACCACCATCCGACCCTTTCACACTTTGTACCGTTTTACGCGTCACTTATCGTTATGCTATCGAATCTATTCAGGCTAACCTTACTCGCTAAGCGCTCCCTTCAATCCATTAACCGCTGTGAGTATACTCGATCCCTTTTTGCTTTATGCACTTTTGGGTGTTACATACGTTACGAATATTCAAACTACAACAATCACACTACTCAATACTATTTGAACGCTAACCGTTAATGCATGTTATACGTGGCTTATGAATGCTTGTTTGTTATGTTTACACATGGAATGCTGTCTACCTGCCTTAGCAACGATAGTACTATAGTTTGGACTCAGCACCCGTTCACACGGGGGTTGTTAAGGACAATTACTTGCATGGATTACGGTGGTAATCATGTATTGCGAACTGCCTCGGGCAGTCAACCCGCAGTCATTGGTATCGATGGATCTATGTCGATAACTAACGTGCTTCATTTCACTATGTGTACGTGCTGGTTATGCGTAAACGAATTCGAACTCTATATGCTATTATCAAACTTGTATGCTCACCTTTACATTTTATGTATTGACTTAATTTTAACGTATGTGACAGGTGCTTAGGACGCACACTTGGTAGAAATTTGAAGCTAGAATAAAGCTTTAGAGCCCAACAAATAGTTGTCCGTAGTGGTCAAACTAAGGGACTCTAGAAGCAGATAAACAATTGCTGTCTATTTAAATCTGAGTTGTCGGAACAGAATATTTGCCTGGATTTTTGTCTGTAATAATTATTTTGCTGTTTGAGATACGGTATGGGACGTATTATTTAAATTGAATAGTATTGATAATTGTTATGGATACTTCTGGACAATCTGTTTCGCTCAGTGCCATGCCCCGTTGTTTCCGCCATCGGTTGGGGTGTGACAAAGCGCGCGTGAAAGCCACGATCAGCAACGTACAAGTGACAGCGACAGCCTGTCACACGTCACACGTCAACCGTCATCACTGCAACTTTTCACCTGCCAAAAGTCAAGATTTTCAAAATCAGAATCTGGGGCAAGAATATCTTCCCCAAGAAGATTTCCATTTTTCGAGCCTAAAAGCTCCACAGCAAAAAATCCACCCAACTCTTATAGTCCAGTGCTCCACTTATTTGCATAAGAGCAACACTAGACTGGGAGGACTTGAAGGGGTAAGGTCCCAAAAACCCTGCACGGGAGTTCAGGACCATACCATAACTTCACCAACAAAGAACCTCTTTAAAAGAACCTTGTGCAGCCGTGCACTGGTCCTAAAAAGAGAACTTAAAAAGAAAGCGATCTCCAACATCCGCGCACCAAGAAAGATATTACATATCCTTGCGCAAGCTTTCATACAACGGATAGGATAAAATCCTAACAAAACTTCCGCATAAATAACATCCAGACTTGGATAAAAGTAACTTCTATGTTACCACAAAATTAGCATGAAGAAGAGCTACACAGGATAACAGCTGTATCCTTCTAGAAAGACTTCATCGTGCACCACCATTCGGTTATAACCGAATGGCCACGTGGCATCATCCTGGACATTCCCCAGAGTCACGATGATAACACCCAAATTGAAGGAAGATCCACTTTTGATCACTCTCCACGTGGTATTCCCCCAACCATCGATCATAACCACGATCCGTGTGCACACACACCCGTTAGTGATTAACGGTGAAAGAAAATAACCGCTCACGGAAATTACTTTCCGTCATCTTTTCATCAATAGACTTTCCCGCCCAAACTTCGGCTATAAATAAAGGATAATTCAGGTATCACTCTTCAAGTTACTCTCATTTCACTTTACTACTACTACTTCTTCTTTTTCATCAAACCCTATACTTATTCCCACGCCGGAGGGTGGTCACGGAGAGAACCCCCATTCTCCCCGTGACGAGTCTAACGGCTGTGTGTTTTGCAGTTGTTGTTCGAAGAAGGAGATCATTCACCCCTGAATCAAACGAGAAGACTTAACCCTTTTATGCAGATTCAAACCCCCTGGTTCAGTTGATTCCGATAAATTAAACCAGTGTTTCTTCAATATTGATATATTATGTGATTAACAGAGTCTAGGGGTGATCAATAACTGAATCGTTAAACGAAACCGAAAACCGAATTAACCAAAAATGGTTATCGGTGTTTTTTTTACTCTCGTTTAACAAAATTAACCGAACCAAACCATTCATATTTTCATATATTTCTAGCTATTATACCTCCAGTTCATATATTTAAACCTCAATTTCATTTCAATTTAGTTTTGGCTATTAACCGAAATTAAATGAACCGAACCAAAAATCATGAATCTAACCTAACCAATATATTCAATTTTGGCTTCGGTTGAGAGTAATAGTCGAACTGACCAAACCATACACACCCTGATTGTGTGTGTATTTCCCGCTACATTATACGAACACCCTTCTAGTATATATATAAATATAGGGTAAGGTTCATGCGAGAATCACCTTTATTGCGAGAACCGCGAGAACCAATGCGAACACAACCAAAAATACCTAAAAAAAACCTTAAAAAACTTAACCCCCACCCCCAAAAAAAAAAAAAAACCTAACCCCCCCACCCCCAAGCTAAAATGCTAAAAACTAAACCCCCAAAAAATCTAAAAAAATAAAAAAAAAATCAAAAAACACACAATTTTTTTAAATATTTTTTACATTAAAATCGCTACTTTTAGTAGCAAAAAATTTTATTTTTTATTTTTTTTTGCTATTAAAAGTAGCGATTTTTGAAACTTTTGCAAACCATGAGTATACATGACCCCCTTTTCGTTTTCATACTTCTTGATGCAATATATATTACCATATTAAAACTCACACAAACACACATATGCAAATGCATTATTCTTACAAACGAATCCAATATACATGCTTTATACGTTTATACTTTAGGAATACATGCATGCTAGAAGCCATTCTTGCACTATACTTTGTCATTAACTTCGTACAAGCCTACCTTAACATGTATAGCGCTATGTGAGTAGCACACCGCCCGTTGATGGGTCTATGTTAAGTAATACAATCATACAAACGGTCTTATCGTTGCGACGACATGATTAGGCTAGTGGAATCTTTGGGTTGACACTTATGTGATGCATGCTAGTTCATGTTATGTTTATGCCTTAATATACGTTGTTGCCATGTAGATCTCGTTAAATTCCATTATACATATACTAGTACACTAAACTTGTATGCTCAACAATGCATTTTGTGTTGACATGTTACTTTAATATATATTGCAGGTTTGTGATGATGATGTGTTGAAAGAATCTAGTAGGATGGCTAGAAACACACCTAGTTTAATTCTATGTTTTATTGTTAAGTTGTTAGATTTCAATTTGTCGTAATTTGCTTCCATGTATTGTACACTATTAAGAGGGTTGTTCACAAATGAACCTAACCCTATATATACACACACACACACAATTTTATGTAAATAAAGTAATTCAAACCGTTTTCTTCGATAAGAACTTGTGTTGCGTCTTCTTGTATGGTTCACTTCGTCTTTAACGAGAACTTGAACCACATCTTCTTGTATAATCATTCTTAGCTGCAAGATTGAACAAACTAATGTTGACGGTTGTGGCTGAGGATTCGTGTCCAACACGGGTCACTTTAAACAAATTTCACGCCGCACTTAGACAACACGTCTGTCTCCCAGGGTACAACAGCGGAAGTAGTCTGTAGTGCCAGAGATGACTCACATGCCCAAGGTTACACTAGGTAAAATTGTAGTGTTAGAATTTGTGGAATAGATTAGAATGCGAATATGGTGGATCGAGAAGAGAGTACTCCTCTTTGTACTTTCTATAATTCCTCAACATATGTTGTCACACCTCAACTGATGGCGAAAACATCGGAGTGAGACGAAAACGAGATTGCAAGAGACATCACAACTACTATTGTGACAATAATTTAATAAGTAACTTTTCAATTAATCCTAGCCCTTGGTTATCAATACACAAGTGTAAATCAATGGCTAGAATTTGATCAGGATTTGATGATGAAAATATACTAGTGTATTTTACGATTTGATGATGTAAATTAATGGCCAGGATTTGTTCACCCAGTTTATAAATACACTAGTGTTCACTCTAGAACCCGCCTTATGTGTATATATATATATATATATATACAAAGTTCATTTTTCCTACAAAGTGTACAAAGTCATAAAACATCACAATTTGCAGCCACAAAACACACTTAAAACTCACAAATAACAGAGTGAAGATCACTAAAACACAATATCCAAACCCTAACAATCCATAAAAACTTCAAACACACCATCCTAGAACTATGAATATAAAACACAACAGGATAATCAACATAAAACACACTAATGTTAGTCATTCGATAATCAAAGTCTTATCATCCAAAACACAACACAAAACCCACAAATATGGCGTTTAGTGATCTTCACTTTGTTATTTGGGGGGTTTTAAGTATGTTTTATGGTTGACATTATGGTGTTTTATGACTTTTTACACTTTGTAAGAAAAATAGACTTTGTAGCCAACTCCCACCATATATATATATATATATATATCGTTTGTATTTGTACCCGGTTCATATACTACAATTTCCCAAATGTATGACGAGAGTATCTTTATTATTTTGTTAATATAATTTTAATAAAATCGTGACTCATCTCCTACACAGGCTACCATGACAACGGCCAGTGGGAGTTGGGACTATGGTTCTCGAGGATTCACGACTTTTGTGAAGTTGAGTGACCGATATGACAAGAGAATAGTTATAGTATTATTTGAAAAAAATTGGATTGTCATATATCATGTCGATAGCATGTTAGGTATGACTAAACATGAACGAAATTAAAATCAATATATATTGAAGAGGAAGTTATCTCCTAATTTAAATTAACTATGTAAACTCATGTATTTTTCTATCCTAATTTCAACTCTCATACAAACCACCCCTCAATCAACTTACGTATAGCTTCAAACTTTACAAATATAGTTTTTAACAATATGTTGCTTAACCTTTTCTATTAGGTTTCTAGTTCACAAACCCACCCACCCACTCTCCATCTTTTTCATAAAGCATATATGAGCCTATGAAGTTGAAGAAGTGTGGTTAACCTTAGGATCTATACTGAGTTTTCCTTTATTTGAACATGAAAACAATGGGAAGTTAGGTTGTCAATACAATTGTGCGATTCAAATTTTTTAACTCATTCTTCAATTTTGTTTTGACACATAACTTTAATATGTTTGTTGTCTAATGGTTTACTAAAGTTTATGCTTTATATTATATTTACGATGATATTAGTCGTTCTAGTCTATGGTTGCTATGTTATTATCATTATTTTATATTCTAGAACGAAATTTACTTACGTTCACCTACCATTAGCTCACGCCGTCAACTTGAAGGTCACCAGTCCATCACCATCAAGTCACATGACTCGATCTGCTACGCAAGATGTTCTTTTTTATGCACGTTCTTAGTTTTTACGATAATAAGTTTGCATGACACTCATACATCGATTATAGGTAATGGGAAAAATGTTAGATGATGATAGATTTGTTTTTTACATTTATATAACTATTTTCAACTTCATTTCACTTGAAAGCTTTTGTCTAGCAAATGATTTTAATAATTTTGATATGAATAAAAAGATAGTAAGATCAAAACCCCAATTGTTAAGAATCATAGATTGTGAAATTAAAGAATGAAAAGAAAAGACACAATGAAAGTAAAAAAAGAAAGAAAAATATTTTCACCAATTCCATTATAAGGTACTGGTGTCTCAATTAACAAATAAAAATATATATGATATTATTATCAACTCCTATCAATAACAAATAAAAATATATATAATATTATTATCGACTCCTTTCAATACTATATACAGGCTTAAAATTTTTAAATATCCTATATGGTTGTAAATTTGTTCAATTCTTATCAAACAAAACATATATCACTGTCAAAATAATTAAATAGAATTATCTTAAAATTAAAATAATACTAGCATAACGTTATAATAGATGAATATATGGTCATTGCTAAAATCTTTTTGTGATAAATAGTAATAATTTATAGAGTATAGATATGGTACAAAGTGAAGAAAATATGACAAGGGTAGAAAACCACTAAAGAATGACATGTGTTTAAGTGAGGACCAAGGGAAGATGACAAATGAGTCGAGGTAAAAGGAAGCTACTCAACTTCTCATATGCCAACCTATCGTATGCAATTCCCCTTTCATTCAAAAACCTCCATAATTTTTTTATACGATATTTAAAAAATTCACTATAATAACAAATGTTTTTTTATATTTAATATGAGTATGATATTGCTATATAAAAATAAAATTTACGTATTTACTGAGATTTTTATACATTGTGTTAGGGGGGTCGGAGCACCATCGGGTGAGGTGATCACGTACCCCCTACCTGATCGATAACATCGTCTACGGTGTATTAGGTAGGATTTGTGTGTGTGTGTGTGTTGTAGATATATATATGAGTGGTACCCGAACGAGTTCCCCAAGGTTCCGGCTAGGCGTTATCGGGTTGCTGGTGTAGCGACGGGTGGTATCTTCCTAGGTGAGCACTAAACACCTATTGAGAAAGGGAAATCCCAAGCATGTCCCTTTTCACTGAGTATACATCTCTTTAACCTTTCGTTGCCACAAAATATCCCTCGAATATGGATGGCGAAGTTCATGTTTACGACTGCCCGACCATATTTAGGTTCAATGAAATCATACCACGCGTCTAAGACACCCATGACATGGAAGAAAGAGCAACAACACCACCCAAGACACCGACCACATAAACACCGTCAGATCCACCAACATTACAATAAATATGAGTGGTTCCAACATATTTTTTTGAAAGACAAATTTGGATCACTGACGGACCACTAGAGTATCCTCGTGCCACTAGCGAAACCACCCGATTATATTCGTCTCCACTAGGCAATGATGCCTATACACCAATTCAGGAGTAAACCCAATAAATTTGGAAAAAAACCCCTTGTAGAAATCGAACTCATGACCTAATGGTCATAAGCCTTATCACACCACCAAGATGTCACTAGGCTAATTAGTAGGGGTGTTCATCGGTTTGGTTTATGGTTTATTTAGTTTATTCGGTTCGGTTTATTCGGTTTTCAAAATTTTGTAGCCCAAACCAAAAACCAAACCAAATAAGGAATATGCAAACCGATCCAAACCAAACCAAATTCAATTCGGTTTGGTTTCGGTTCGAAACCAAATAAACCAAATCTAACCAAATTGTACTTAAGTAATTTTTTTTTCCTAATTTATATTTATGCTTGTGTTTCAACTTTCGAACATCACAACTAATTTACAGCTAACAATATATGAATACAAGAAAGTTTTATTGCGAAATAAAACAAACACATTCATAAAGTAGTAGTAGACTCAACCACAAAGTTAAAGTTTCAAAACATAGATCATATAAACTATTGGATGACTTAAAGAGTGGTTTTGAGTTGGGCTTTTAGATTTACATTTGGTAGACACACAACTCAACCACAAAGTTAAAGTTTCAAAACATAGATCATACCCTTTTCCACTCTTTTTCTCTTTTTTAATTTTTTTTTTTTGTAATAAGTTATTTTTTTATATATATATTATATATAAGGCCAAACAAATTACACCAAGATAGCCGGTAAGCGGGCAACAAGCTGCGCCGCTACCCCCTTTTGAATAGCGAAACCTAACCTAGTAAAAACGAAACCCCGATCTCTAGGAGACGAAATGTTGCTGTGAACAACCCGTTGGACCCGTTCAAGAAATCTGATGGCTTCTGGGGCTAGCGAGCCAAAGGTATCAAAGGCAAAAGGGATAAAGGAATGTTGATTATCCTCGCAGGCTTTTGCATGTTTGTCCATTTTCTTCGCTGCCGCCCTTGCAATCGCCTGACTAGGGACAAAACTTGTATCCCGAAAGCCTACAAGGGGGGAGACCCCGGTAAGATCAACACAAGCGTGTTTACTTGCATCCCACCCGAAAACTAAAACGTCCGCGGGGCGCAATGTGGATCTTCCTTCCCTCGGATCTGTCAAAAAGTTTACGGGGGCTTCTTTCTTCACCGAGATCCCCGCCCGTTTGAGGATGTCCGCCAAGACATCCCGCACCCAGTCGTGCCTATACTTAAAACCTGGCAGTTCTTTACAGTGCAGAGCATGCTCCCCAAATTGGTCTAAGCAAGCTTTCCGGCAAATCGGGCATTGCTCATCATCAGGGAACATAGGAATCATGAGCCGATATTTTAAGATAGCACGGTATTCAACGGCTGACATCTTTTGGCCTAAGCCCTCGATGGGGATGACCGATAGAAAATCTTAGGCGTGGGGGCCCCGCAAGCATTCTAGGACGGCGTTCTGACGAGGGGTCGTACAGAAGCAACCCGCCACTGAAAATCCCCAGAAAAATAAAAACACCGTCGTCCCCGCCACACACACACACACTATACACACAACTTCGAAACCCTAGAATCAATATCAATCAAAGAAGAAGTAGAATCAAAAGATGCCTCGTGAAATCATAACGCTTCAAGTAGGACAATGCGGCAACCAGATCGGAATGGAGTTCTGGAAACAACTTTGTTTGGAGCACGGTATCTCTAAAGACGGTATACTCGAAGATTTCGCTACTCAGGTTACTTCTTCATCAAGTTATCTGTTTATAATTGAAGCTTAATTCATAATATATCGACTTAATTGCCAATTTAAGCCCGATCTCGATGAATATTCGAATACTCTTACCGTTTTGCGATTGTTATTGAGGTTTAGGATATGCATTTGTTGTTTTGTTGCTGTTTGAAGACCTGATTTTAGATTTTAGGTACTTTTTAGAGCTTGTGTGGATATTGTGTTATGCTAGGGTTCTGTTGTTCAAATGTTATTTGTGTTGGTTTATATCTGTATAGTTACTAGAGTTAGAGTAGCACTCGTTGCTCGTACGTGTAGTGTGCTAGACTCATCGGTGTTCTAGGGATAGTGGATTTGATATTTTGGTGTGATTTACTGTAGGTTTAACAAGGATTATAGGATTTTAAGTCACACTTCTTGCTGTTTACGCTTGTTATTGAGCTTTAGGTTATACCTTTGTTGTTTTGTTGCTGTTTGGAAACCTGATTTTAGATTGAACATACATCTTAGAGCTTGTGTGGATATTGTGTTATGCTAGGATTCTGTTTAGGAGCAATTGTAAATTCTCTCAGAGGTTTTAGTTGTTTAAATGTTATTTGTGTTAGTTTATATCTTTATAGTTACTAGAGTAGCAGTCATTTCTGCCTTGCTAGTATGTGTAGTGTGTTTGACATTTTGGTGGGATTTATAATCGTTACCACGGTTCTGGTCGATTATAGTGTTTGTCTGTTAGAGAGCATGAATTTGAGTTCAATAGTTACAATCGAATCCTGTCTGGTTTAATATTATTTCATCCAATTCCAAATTCAATTTGTTGACTCAAGAGTCAAGTGACCCTTCCTAATTTATTGTATGATTTGATTTAATATTATGTGTACCAAAATCGCTGCAGGGAGGTGACAGAAAAGATGTGTTTTTCTATCAAGCTGATGATCAACACTACATACCAAGAGCATTGCTAATGGATTTGGAGCCCAGGGTGATTAATGGAATCCAAACTGGTGAATACAGAAATCTTTATAATCACGAGAATATATTTACTTCAAAAGAAGGAGGGGGTGCAGGAAACAATTGGGCCAGTGGATATCATCAGGTTGTTATCAGAACAAGTTTAAGTTGAATTTTCTTTGCAGTAGATCACATCATGTACAACACAACTCTACTATATTCACAAATACTTTTGTGACTTTTATAACATATTAATAATCTTTTTGCAGGGTAAGAGTTTTGAGGAGGATTTGATGGACATGATCGACAGAGAAGCGGATGGAAGTGATAGTCTTGAAGGATTCGTTTTATGTCATTCAATTGCTGGAGGAACTGGCTCAGGTTTTGACTAATATGCTAATCATACATCTCCGTTATTAATATATATTTCTGTTTCTTGTCCTGCTATGATTGATACATGAGTAAACATTAAGTTTCACCTTCAAGCTTTCATACGTATGTAAAATTTTTGCATTATACTACGTTTTGATACACAAACTTATGTAGGTATGGGCTCATACCTTTTGGAGACTTTAAATGATCGTTACAGCAAGAAACTTGTTCAAACATACAGTGTGTTTCCTAATCAGAATGAGATAAGTGACGTGGTGGTCCAGCCATACAACTCCCTTTTGACTCTCAAACGACTTACACTTAATGCTGACTGTGTTGTTGTTCTTGATAACACTGCACTAAATAGAATTGCTGTAGAACGCTTGCATATACAAAATCCTTCTGTTTCTCAGACCAATTCTTTAGTTTCGACTGTTATGTCCGCCAGTACAACCACCCTGCGGTATCCTGGATATATGAACAATGATTTGGTCGGACTTCTTGCTTCTTTGATCCCAACCCCGCGGTGTCACTTTCTTATGACGGGGTATACACCACTGACAGTAGAGCGCCAGGTCAGATCTCAATATCTATGTGGCATTACGTGTCACATTATCTTGAATGAAAAGATTTCTGATTATATCACATTTACAGGCTAATATGATTCGTAAAACAACTGTACTGGATGTGATGAGAAGACTTCTCCAGGCAGGAACACTAGTAATTTTTTATTATTATTTTAATGAAGCATGAATTCTCATATGTTTTGACAAATGTACGTTTTGCAGACAAAGAATATTATGGTTTCATCACATGCTAGAACAAAAGAAGCCAGTCAGGCTAAATATATATCAATACTAAACATTATTCAGGGAGAAGTTGATCCTACCCAGGTGAGTCAAACTGTCAAAGTCAACATCCTTTATGAATCTACGGTTTTATAATTTGGAACACTTATTTTGTGTTCTAACCTACAAATGCTTTTTGGTGGTTTTATTAGGTACATGATAGTTTGCAGCGTATACGTGAAAGAAAGCTTGTTAATTTCATTGAGTGGGGCCCTGCTAGCATTCAGGTATGTCTCGTAATGACACCCAGGGTAATGTAAGTTGTAATTTACAAAATTTTTTCTTTTCGAAATTTATTTTTTCCCTTTATTTATGAAACAGGTTGCTCTCTCGAGAAAGTCACCGTATGTTCAAACTGCCCACAGGGTGAGACTTCTTTAAATTCCTGGAACACTACCGTATCTATTAACAATAGTGATGAATAAGAATGAATGAAATAATGAAATTTGTGTGCTGTTATACTCTTTAGGTCAGTGGGCTGATGTTAGCAAGTTATACCGGAATTCGACATTTATTCTCAAAATGCTTGAGTCAGTACTCTCTCCTAAGAAAGCGACAGGCGTTTCTCGACAAATACAGGGATTTCCCAATGTTTAGTGTAAGTTGTTGCTCACTATAACTTATTTTGATCAGATGATGATATTAGTGTAGCTACTGTATGTATTTATCAACGTTTGATTTTTGTAAAACTTGTTTAGGACAACGATCTTTCGGAATTTGATGAGGCGAGGGACATTATTGAGAGTTTGGTTGATGAATATAAGGCCTGTGAATCCCCAGATTATATTAAATGGGGAATGGAGGTATGTCATAATAATTTTTTTTAAAATTTTTTTATAATATATTTGCTAATGAAATCATGTCTTTCAGGATCCCGATCATATCCTAACAGGAGAAGGAAATGCCACAGGGACAGTTGATCCCAAGTTAGCAATGTGAAGTGACCAAGTATGTTGTAGACTTGTAGTCACCTATTTGGTCTATTCTTAATCACGTGTGTTTATTCTTTTACAAATGAAATATTTTATCTTGCTCCGCACTTTGGTACAGGGCCTATATGATGATTATGTAGACAAGGGTGCTATTAAGAGTTTGGTCTTTTTGCTTACT
>JARYGA010047770.1:0-30425 GCA_030545235.1 Helianthus tuberosus | reverse complement strand
ACGCGTTGAAGAAAGGCCATCACTGGTGCCCCGACCCCCCTTAAGGATGGTTTGTTGTGGGGCTACCTTAAAGCAACCTATCACTTTGTTTTGTTTTGTTTTTTTTTTTAATTTTTAGTTAAACCAAATGAATTCGTTAAAGGGTGGGTTAGTTAAAACCCTGATGTTTACATGACAATAATGTGACGCTTTAACGCCCCCTTCCATGTTAAACCACAACAGATGGCCTAAAAACTAATTGTTACATGCCCTGATGTCTACGAGTTAACATGTATATATTGGTTCGGTTTAGTGGCTAAAAATGAAACCCATAACTGTTTTTTTTTTTTGTTTTTACCTGATGCGATTAGGACCGGTTCGGGCACTGGGACAGTTAATTATGGCGCGTGGCTTGTTCGTGATGCAGGAAGCAGTAGCGGTCCAATTGAAGGCCCGGGTTGAGGCTGAACCGGGTGACTTGGGGTGCAAGCTGGAATTGTTGGTTTATCTTTTATTTTGTTGGTTTATCTTTGGTTTCTGCATGTTTATCTGGTTTTGAAGTTCGTATTTTATTAGGTTTCTTATTCCTAGTTTGGTGCCTAAATTGTGGGTGGGTTAGTATAAATAGTTTTTATTTTCTGGTTGAAAAGGACACTTTTTTTTTTTAACTTTTTAATTCTGAATTTTATTGAAAGCCGATTCTAGTTCGTTCTTGTGTTTGTTTGATCCAACTCGGTTGTGAATTGCATCAGTTTGTATCTGAGCACAGAGATCAACTATGGCAGAACGTGGAAGACGTGCTCATCGAAAAGATCGTAGAAACGCCGACCGAGGCAACGAAGACTTTCGACGCGATCCACATGACATCGAAGAGATTGCTCGACTGCAGCAACGGATCCGGGATCTGGAATTGCAGCAGGAGCCGCGTTTCGGTGAAGATACAGACATGGACCGGGACATCTGGGATGACGGGACCGGGTACCAAGACTACAACCCTTTTGCTCAACACGGGCTGGGGAACCCCTTCGATCAGCGGGAACCACAGTCCGACCCTCTGCGAAGCTTAGGGATCAAGATTGAAATCCTTGAGTTCGATGGCAAGATGCAACCAGATGAATTCCTTGACTGGCTCCGTACGGTCGAGCGGATTTTTGACCTTCGCGACATCCCCGACAGGTTCAAGGTAAAACTCGTAGCTATAAAAGTTCGCAAGTATGCTTCATTATGGTGGGAACATGTCAAGAAAAGGAGGTCTCAAGAGGGGTGATCTCGGGTTACAACTTGGGAGAAGATGAGGAAGTTGTTACGTGAGAATTTTTTGCCACCCATCTATCGCCAAGAGGCTTTCTTGGATTATCATAACCATACCCAACAGTCAACAACTGTTGAGGAATTAATTGCTAATTTTGACAGGTTAAGAATGCGATGCGGTGCGGAGGAAGAAGAAGAACAGGTCATCGCCCGGTTCTTCGGAGCCCTGCGACCAGAGATAGCTGATATTGTCCAATTACAACCTTACTGGACTTATGCTGATGTTTGTCAATTGGCTTTAAAGGTAGAAAAACAACTCAGATCCAAAGGGAAGATACCCACGAAGACCAGCCCATTCAAATCCGAGGTGTCGCGTGGCCCAATCAAAGCCGAGGCACCCCGGCCTGCTACCAACACCCCCATGAGCACCCGGTCTGGTCCTGCCAAATCTGAAACAATAGCCAACAATCCCACAGGACCCTCTCGAGCCCCGCGATGTTTTAAAAGTGGAGGGTTAGGACATTTTGCGCGTGAATGCGCCAACACCCAGTTAGTCACCCTCACAGAAGACTCACCACCAGTATATGATACCGAGGATGATCAAGCTGGGAACGACCAACCAGAAATTATGTATCCTGATAGGGGCGAGGCCTTGATTGCTCAGCGGATACTTAGTGTCAACCCTGACAAGACCGTTAATGACACACTCTGGCTCTGTAATAACATCTTTAGAACTCGTTGCACCGCCAAGGGTAAAGTTTGTACGGTTATTATTGATTGGGGAAGATGTGAGAACATGGTAGCGATGACAATGGTGGAAAAATTAGGTCTAAAAACCGAGCCTCACCCCGATCCGTATCAGTTAACTTGGTTGAAAAAAGGCAATGTTGTGAAGGTGACTCAGCGATGCTTAGTTCAGTTTAGCATTGGCTCTAAATATTCCGATGAGGTGTGGTGCGAAGTCGTTCCTATGGACGCGTGTCACCTCTTATTGGGACGGCCGTGGCAGTATGATAGGCGGACCCGTCATGATGGTTTCCAAAATACTTACTCGTTCAAAAAAATGGCGTGAGCATACTGTTGGCTCCTTTGGACACCCGTGAGACTGGAACCGAGGCGTTAGTTCTTAACCGTTCGGCCTTTTTGGACTTTATCCAGACTGCCAAGCCACCTTTCATGCTCGCCCTAGTAATAGCCGAATCTAATCCAGCAGCCCTCAAACCTCCAGCGGAACTACAACCACTTTTAACCGAATTTGGAGATGTATTTCCAGGAGAGATACCAGCGGGTCTATCATTAGTTCGAGAAATTCAGCACTGTATTGACCTCATACTTGGTTCGGTCATTCCTAACAAACGCGTGTACCGCATGAACCCGAAAGAGTACGAGGAACTTCACCTCCAAGTTAGTGAATTACTTGAAAAAGGGTTGATTCGTGAAAGTATGAGCCCCTGCACAGTGCCAGCCCTCCTCGTTCCCAAGGCAAATGGTACGTATGAAATGTGTGTTGATAGTAGGGCCCGCTTGTAACACCTCGTAAAATCACGTCCAGTGGTGTGTTGACACGTGTACTAAACCCTAATAAAGTCAAACGTAGGCTATGAGGGACTAATTTTTGAAAAAAAAATCAAAAACTTTGATTATGGAAGGACTGGAAGTGTTAACATTCTTAAACTAAGTCTCTGAATAACCTCACACGATATTCGTATTCACATATTAAGCCACTTGATGGATAAGCGAAACCGTTTGCATAATAAATCGTAAGTTTGCACGGCGAAGGGTTAGAAGCGCCAACATGTTTAATCATACCTCTGAGTGACCTTTTATCGAACCAGAACATTATTATATCTGATCATAATCTTGGGAATGCAAAACATTGGCCATTTAGGGCTTTAATGTCGATAAACAACAATACGCACAAGTTTGTGCATTAAAAAGGGTTAAAAGTGTCAACATGTTAATTCTTACCTCTGAGTGACCTTTTAACAAATCCGAAGCATCTTAATGTTTGATAATACTCTCGAAAATGCCCAATATGGATAACATAGGGCTTTGACACAATAAAACGATAATACGCGCAAGTTTGCGCGTTAAAAGGACCAAAAGCGTCAACATTTAAAACTACACCTTTGAGCGACCATTTAAGCTAACTGGTGTGAACTGGAGTGTCGTAATACTCCATTATACTCTTGGGAATGCTTGTTATTAACTTTGTAAGGCTTTTACGCCATTTTGCGATAATACACGCAAACTCGCAAATTGAAGGGTTAAAAGCACCAATATGTCAAACTAGGCCTTTGACCGACTCTTTTAACGTATCGGGAAGTTTATGATGTTTAATTATACTCTTAGATGTGCCTAATGTTGGAAATACAAGGCCTCGTGTGCTAAAAACATCGTTTCGGGTGAGTTCAGAAGTGCAGGGGCCAAATATGACAACAATTGAAAGTTGTGATGAGCTGGTATGGTCCTTACAGACCGTATACAGGACCCTTGTGGTCCGTATAAGATTACCAGTTCCAGAAAAATGTTGTGCAGCCCTTGTTTCCTCCTTTATCTCACATATTTCGAATCTAGGGGCTTGTTGATGGTATTAAACACCTGTTAGGGCACTTGTAATCATCCTAGAGAGTCCCTAACACCTGGAAATCATCTAAAGATCCTCCAAACATTATAAATAGGCCTTGAACTTCATTTAAAAATTCACACCATTTCTTGAGTTCTTGCTCTCTCTCTCAAATCTGAGGATCCTGATCATTTGGAACCTCCTTTTGAGTTCTTTTCAGTCCTAAGGACCACTTATAAGTGTTCCTTTTGTGCTTGGTTATTTTATTTGGCTGTTAAAGCCGAAAAGTCTAGCGTTTTCGATAAACGCTTTGACTTTTAGTTAGACCTTGTATGGTAAAGCCATGGTTCGCAAGGAACATGGCTACGTGATCGTAATTAGGTAGGTGTTAAACCCTCAAAAGGGCACCTCCTAATTATCACGTTTACTTAGTTAATTGTCGGGTCAAAGTAATTAAAATAGAAGTCAAACGGTTAGTTTTTAAATAAAATTCATAACTGATAATGTAGAAGCTATAAAATCAGTTTTATCACTTTAATAACTTGGTAAATATTAGTTGAACATGTCTAAGCATGTTCAACCCGACAATTCTGAGTTTAGGATCGGTTCGCAACCGAAAGTCGCAAAAATTGACTTTTGCTTTGACTTTCAGTTCTGACCCGAATTAGCTTAGTTTATTTATGCCTTAGGGTTCCTTTGTGACCATATTATATGTTAGTATAACCCTCTGAGGTTATACTACATGGTCCTTTAGAATTAGAGTTTATATGCATGTTTCCGTTATTTGCTTAAAAGTTGACTATTATGCCATTTTGGTATTAAAACAAGATTTTTGAAAATGTGAGAGGACAAAAAGTTTTATTACTGATATATAAGTTTGTCCTAAAAATTTGACATCAGTTTATGGTCTAAAATAAAAGTTATGCAAGATATCGTAAAACAAAAGCTTTTTATTAATTAAATTGCATTTTTCGCATAAACCATATTTAAACCCAATTTTTGACACCAAATTTTCTACCCACTGTTATAATATAATATTTAGGGATTTTTGGAAATTTTTGTCAAATTTTATATTGACTATAACATAGAGTTCTAGCATAAATTCGGTAATTGACGATAAAGCCCTTTTTGTTAATAAAATGAGTTTAGCATATGATTTGCATACCAAACCTTTTTCTACTGATATTGTAGGTAAAATGAAATATTTTGAACACTTGAGACTGATCAAAATCTCAGATTTTCTTAAACAACCCGAATATCGCCAAATACCGACTTTTATGCGAAATAGGCGCATAGTATGGTTTAAAACCATATTTAGCACCAAAGACTTGTTACCTACTGATTTTAAAAAAAAAATTTATACTTTAACAGTATGTATAAGTCTTGAACTCAGATTTCCAAATTTGACCTTAAAAGCATATGTGAAATGACCAAAATGCCCCTACGGTGCATAGTTTGGTCATAAATAATGAACCTCACATATATATGATATCTTACTGATGTAACTTGATGAAATAAATATCTTTACTAAATATTTTAGACCAGAACCTCAGTTTGCTATTAAACCTTTTTTATAAACTTTAAAATGACCAAAATACCCTTTCGGGGCTTAAATTGGTTTTAATTTCGTTTTGGGCATAATTGAATATATCCTACTAATATCACAACATATTTTGAGCATAATAACTATTGGAACTTGTATTTGACTCATCCGGTTACCCGTTGTGCCTATTCGCGTTCGGTACGGTTTATGTAACTAGATTGCATAAATTAGCCGAAACGGGTCAAACCTTAACATTTTTACTTCAAAATCCAGAATGTGTTTAGTTTACCCATTTTAAACAAGTCTTCATACTTGTCGAGTCTAAATCACATTTCAATCCGGTCACCACTTAATCCTGCGTTTCGTACCGTAAACCTTTCCTTATAACTAACCGGTCTAAGTTACAACTTAAATAAGACCCGTTAGGAATCTAATAGGTTAATAAAACCTTCATTCCAGATTGGGAGCCTCGGTAGAAGTACTTGTACTTGCTGATTTGAATATATGGCCGAGAATAAAATTACATTTTAGCTCAGGTAAATACTTTTAACTTATTTTCCCTTATACGGGCTTGGGATACGGTAAATTATTACCGCTTGGTTGGGTGTAGAAACCTTTTGATTGGAGATGGTTAAATTGCAAAATCTCGTTTTAATCAGTATTGCTTGATAACAAATAACATTGGGGGTTAACGACCGTGTCCTGGATATCCTTGGCTCATTTAAAAAGCGTAAATGGCCACGACTTAAGCACGGGGTGTAGGCATACACCTGTCTGTTGCGTATGTAAAAGATATACTCACTCACGAGGAAACTTCTTGTGAGTTTATATTTGTGATGTGTCGATTAATCTTGTTCATTTTATTTAACATCGGCCCTAAATGTTGGACAACCATCTAAATCTGATACAAGATTGTTATTAATATAATTGTCCCAAGTTATAAAAGAATATTTGTGCCTTGTGCATCTAAATCAATTTTCATAAATATTTTCAAAAGAGTCAGTTAATTGTATTTACCAGTGTAAACTGACGTATTTTCCAAAAAAAGACTAAGTAACAGGTGTTGTACGTAAATTGGCTGGGAGCTCGGGGCGTTAATAAGGAATCTTGCAAGTTCTAAACGTCTAAAGTCTGTTGAACAATGTTTATAGTTCTGTTTTAAGATCCGCCTGTGGATCCATATACAACCGTTTGTATAATATTAAATTATACTTTGCGTTTTGGTTTGTATTAATATTTTACTTTCAAGACTTCCGCTGTGCATTAAACGGTGATTACTTGACTATGATGATATCAACTACGTCACGATACTCCCCACCGAGCCCACCGGTAATACGTGGAAATATCGGGGTGTGACAGGTTGGTATCAGAGCCAACATTGAGTGAATTAAACACTAGCCTTTTGTGTTTAATCTCAATGACACAGTAGCACATTCCTTGACTTCCGAGTCTAGACATGAACTAGGAATGGTCTCATCCCTGTTATATGTATGCATTATTTTCGATATTTGTGTATTTCAGGAACGTGTCGCCTAGCAAAGCTGCCATTAGTGGAAGTTCCCCAAACCCGAAGTCTAAGAATGTTAAACTTCGTACCACAACTCGAATAAGCGTACGACCAGTATGGAGAAAGGACCTTTTTGAACCCATTCCCAAAAATCAAACCAGTTGAAACCATTAACCATATTTCAGATTCTGTACCTAAGACTTTTGAAACTTCAAATGAGAAGCCAACATCGGAGGAGTCCATACGAACTGTCCCTGAGGCTCCCACCCCAAAGATAATACCTATGGACCCAAAGGACCCATATTTCTTGCCTCCAAGTCTTGGAATCCCAAACTTGGATTATACCTGTCCTGACCTTATTTATGATCCATATTATTCATTAACCATAGAATCCTTGGATTCTACTTTTGCAAAGTTCCTAATATAGAAGATTTTGACTACCCACCAAAACCTTCAGTATCCGTACCGCACACAGTAAACCAAGGAGAAAACTTTCAGAAATAAGATGAAGAAGAAAATTCCCTTTGTTATATTTCATTTCTCTAATAGTCCCTATAAGGACATATATATCTTTTAAGTCCCTGCATGGGCGAATTTCTTTGTTTAAGACCCGTTTAGGGCAATTATTGTAATTCTTTTGGACTTTCTATTAAAAGTTTCCTTTTCGAAATTTACCTTGGTGTTAAACATAACATATGTATTATGTCCTAAATCAGGACATCATTTCAATTTATGATTGCTCTGCCATTAAATCTCAAAGAAAATCTTAAAGGTATAACCTAGCCTATATGTCATTTTAGACATGGCTATAATGGTAAAACCTTTTTAAGATAATAGATCCTTGTTAACACCTAAGAACGTGTTAGCACTCTTGATAAATGTGGTTCGAGAAAATCACAATAGTCATCCTTATATTGGATTCTTCCAATTTCTTATTTAGCCTAGTGATTTAGAAATCATGGCTCAAATCATCAAATAAAATGATCATATCATAAACATCCATTAGTGATGAAGTGCCTACGGGCTATATCTATTGTCCTAAAAGACAAGAGACAGTTGTAGTCTCTGACTCCCTGTCAAGAAAGGTAATGAACTTTGTTCAAACCTTAATGCCTCGATCCTATAACATCATGGCTCATAAATTCAAAACTGTCCTCGTGACAAGGCCTTTTGTGCCATTTTAATATCCTTAATAGTTTATAACTGGATTAACTATAATGAAAAGTTTAAGATAAACCTAATTATCAAATTAACCAAATATGGTCTATTTATACCATGGTTAATGAATCATCGAAAATGATGATTCCAAAATAGACTTCTAAACAAAATTATTAACAATTGTTTTATATAAAACAAGCGTCAGCATGCCTGAATCAGATGAGGTTAACAGTCATTCCAATAGGAGGAAAGACAACACCAGAATGAATATAACAGGTATAGATCTACAAGCAATGATAGATAATGCTGTCTCTAGAGCTATTGACAGACAGTTCAAAGAACCAAGTGGTACTCGCACTAGAATCCAGTCTGTACCTCATTTGAAGCCACCTTCCAAGACACATACATCTCATAAGGATGATTCTCATCATTCGTCAAATCAGAGGAGTATCCCATCCAAACAAATTGTGCTCAATCAGGAGCCACGTGTTAAGACATGCTCTTATAAATACTTTGTCTCTTGCAAACCAAGGGACTTTACAGGAGAAAAAGGAGCCATCGATTGTATGACATGGCTTGATGAGATGGATACTGTAGTAGACATCAGTGGTTGTGCTGAGCAGGATATTATGAAATTTGTTTCACAATCATTCAAAGGAGAAGCGTTGGCATGGTGGAGATCATTGATCCAAGCCACAGGGAAGATCCCACTTTATAACTTATCTTGGGATCAGTTTGTTGCACTGATCAAGGAAAACTTCTGTCCTCAACATGAGGTAGAAAAGATCGAAACAGACTTCTTGACTCTGGTCATGAAGAATTTAGATTGTCTGGCATACGTGACAAGTTTCAACACCATGTCCCGCTAGGTTCCCTATTTAGTCACCCCGGAACCTAAACGCATAGCGCGTTTTATTGGAGGCCTAGCACCAGAAATTAAGGGAAATGTTAAAGCATCTAGGCCTACCACATATAGGTCCGTGGTGGACTTATCCTTATCCCTCACTTTAGATGCAATCAGGAATAAGTCTGCTAAGACTTCGAACGAGGGAAAAAGGAAAAGAGAAGAGGAGAGCTCTCATCGATCTGACAAGAAGAAAAAAGGATGTTCTGAGCACAGGAAATATTCTGAGTTCAGGAAAAACTCAAGTCAGTCTGATAATAGACCCAAATGCAGTAACTGCAGAAAGCGTCATTCTGGAAAATGTACGATCGACCCACAAGCTAAACTATGTGGAATTTATAAGACCAAGGGTCTCAAGACTTTAGAATGCAAGGAGTTGAAGAACGCGACCTGTTACAATTGTAACGAGGAAGGGAACATCAAAACCAACTGCCCAAAACTTGCAAAGAAGCCTGAAGAGGCGAAGAAAACAAACGCGTGAGTCTTCCAGATGAACGCCCAGGAGACAATACAGAATGATAACGTCATAACAGGTACCTTCCTTATCAATGAGGTTTATGTTAAAATTTTGTTTGATTCTGGCACAGATAAGTCTATTGTAGACAATAAATGTTGTAAATTGTTGAATTTGCCTGTTAGAACTCTAGACATAAAACATGAGGTAGAATTGGCCGATGATACCTTAGAGATTGCTTCAACAATTTTAGATGAATGCTTTATATCCATTAGGAATCACTCTTTTCCAATGTCCTTTTGGCGAGCTTTCAAGCTATCCAAAATCATCAATATGACAAAGACAGATGCGATATTTTGATCCCCTGTCAAAAAGGTAACAGATTAGGTCCAAACCTTAAATGCCATTGATGGTCCTTTTGTGACCTAGGCTAAATATAATTGATATACATTTAAATAACTTTCATTGGGGATGTTCGTACCATATTAGCCTGTGTGGTTTAATGATACCATGGTTAGTATATGTTAGGTCATCAGGATGATGACTAGCTGTTATAGTGCAACTAAGAAATTGTTTCATTTGGTGTTAGGGACCAAGTCTCGAGTATGACAAACTCGGATAAGACAACTGTCAATCGTGTCATTGATGATGCGACACATGCTAATGATGCTACAACTGTGAACCTCAAAATTAACAGAGATGTTCTCCAAGCTATGATTGACGCATCTGTTGGAATAGCTATGAGGAAGGTCATGAAAAATTTCAAAGAGCCAAATGCTTCTTGCTCCAGATCCCATTTAAAACCACAGTTCATTACTCACGAGAAGGATCTTGTTCATACCTCGAATGCAAAGAATGAACCAAAAAGGAAAGGGGAGGAAGATAACACGCAGACTTCTAAGAAAAAGGGTAAGCAAGAGTCCAATAAGAAACCTGTATGCAAGACCTGCTATAAAAGACACTGGAGACAGTGTCAAATGGATCAAAGGCCAAAACAGTGTGGCGTCTGTAAAAGAACTGGTCATAAAACCCATGAATGTAAGGACATAAAGGATGCAGTCTGCTTCGACTGTGGCGAGAAAGGCCACGTCAGGACTACATGCCCTAAATCTGTCAAGGGAGGTACGACTAAGAATAGAAAGCCTAAGAATGAAAGCGCTTAAAGTCTCCCGATGAATGCCAGAAACAGTTCATATCAATAATGACATCAGGTACAATCCTTATCATTTATGAGTAATATAAATGCTAAGAGTTCTGGTTTGATTCGGGTACCAATAAAATCCTTCATAAATTGTAAGCATAGCAAACTTTTAAGATTTTTTTCCGTAAGAACCCCAGATATTAAGTGTAAGGTAAAACTTACAGGCAAAAATCATAGGAACCATTTCTTCTATTCATGTCAGAAATCTTCATTCGTAAAAATCTAGAGTACTCTCTATCTCTCTTCAGATGGAGTATGTCCATATAGGTTATTTTATTTTATTATCTCATTGAATTCTATCAACGGCGAATACCAGACTGTATGATAAAAGCGCCATATGAGGATTGGTGTATCTTAATATGTTCCATAGATTGCTTCCATACCTGATCAGTATGGAGGTTTAATGCATGGAACCACCGAGATATCCTAATGGTCATATTGTACCAAAGTCAGCAAATGGTATTCAAAGAAGATATCCAAAATAGAAATGTCCAAGTAAGTGTCACTGATTAAGGTATCCATTCATTCGTAAAGTAAATGTGTCATTTATCTGACACAGGCATTGATAAAGGAATTGAAGCTTGAGATTTTGAAAATCTCTATAATCTCCTTGTGTATTGATTATCTTCTCCAAAGAACTACCCTGTTTACCTCCTAAGACAAGTAGAGTTAAGAATAACATCCCGCGTAGGGCTGCATTATTGTGAAAATCTCCATGTCGATTAGTACTAACTAATGGAAGAATCAAAACCCTAATTAAATGAATTTTAAGATAAAGGTTCATAAAGCCTAATTCATAATTCTGAGAGCTCCGATATTATTAATTAGGAAAGACGGTTCATTATGCTTATGCATTGATTACCGCAACCCTACTTAAGCATCAATTGGGAATCGCTATCAGCTACCTAGGATCGTCGACTTGTTCAACTAATCATGAGGTTAGCTAATCTTTAAGATTGGTTTAAGAAGTAATTGGAATGACTATCCCACCTTAAATAAGCCCTCCTATAACTAATAATTAGTATATAAGCATCATGGCTGCTCCTTTAGAGACCTTGTATAGATGGGATGTTAAACATCCGTTGTTGGACAGAAGTTTGGTAAGTCCAAATTAGCAGGACCTGAAATTTACCTTGGAAACAACGGATAATATCATGCGAATCCGTAAACGTCTGAAAGTTGCCAATAATCGGCAGAAAATCAATGATTGTTAAGAGTTGCAACCTCTTAAGTTCTTAAAAAGGGATATGATTCAACGGAAAGTACCACCCTAGAGAGGTGTACTGCATTTTTATGTAACGGACAAGTTAAAATCTAAGTAAATAGTACCATTGAAGAAAAATCGAATACGTCAAGATCAGTAGCATATAAGATATGGCTAGACAATAGATCAATAGCATTGTCACATAATGATGTGCGGATTAATAAAAACTTATAGTTTGTGGAGAAGTCAGCATCGATTGAGGATCGACAAGATTTGAAGCTCCAAAAGAATACATGTACCTATTTCAAAGGTCATCTGGGGTGCCTGTAGAGGCCCCAAATATGCCGTGGAAGATTAAGTCCATTATAAGACAGAAAGTACTTCCATCTTTTGAGCAAATCTCGAGGTCGAGATTTCTTTTAAGGGGGTGAGGATGTAACACCTCGTAAAATCACGTCCAGAAGTGTGTTGACTGTAGGATCGTTGTGACGACCAAATGAGTCGATCAGAAGAGTTTTTGATCAAAACGAGAGGCAGAAACAGACGTTTTGATGATGAATCAGCTTGATTTACACTAAGAAGTAGTTTAAATGTCTTCTGTATTGATTTGACACGATTACAGACTGTTTGACACCTCGGCAGAGCTTCGCTACCGGAATTGAAAAAGTTACAAATGAAATCTCAAGTCACCTATTTATAGGATTTCCATTCCCCACGAAACTGCCATGTCTATTTCGTGCGAAATGGCCTTTTCACATGAACTGGCACTGCCAATTCGTGTGAACTGGTCAATCAGCACTAAAACCCTATTTCTTTGACTACCAAGCTCTGGTTTATCCTATCTAGATACAAGACTTGATACAAGACAAAGTCAACAGAAATATGCACCAACAGACTCCCCCTTGGATGTTGACGAAGTCTTCGGTGTCGAGTCTTCAATATGACAAGTCTTCAGTCTTGATCACAGCTCCAGGATCAGAAACTGGCTCTACTGTCTTCAGACTCCCCTTTGCTAGTAGACTCCCCCTTAAATTGTTATGGGATCGCAATCTGACATAGCTCTCGTTCTAAGATCGAATCCTGACTCAAACACTGCTCAGGCTTAGACACGGGGACCTGCAAAAATCTCTACCCAAAAGTAAGTTATACAATCATTAAGATTTAACAATTTTAGAAACCACTTGTAGAAATCATATGACATTTCTCGAATAATCCTTGCTTTACCACCTGAATTCGAAACATTCAAATTTGATCATTTAATCATTAATTTCAAAGACATTTCTCATCTCAAACAAACTCTCCTAACCCACTGTTCATCATGTTCAGCACTTGGAATTTTGAAAATCAGTTTTTCAACATCAGTTGGCGAAAATAAGATGAAATAAAATCTTTTTGATTTTTCAAAATTTTATGGTAAAAGACATTCTTTTTGGATTTTTGTTTTTAATGAAAAGCAGTAAAGAAATATTTACAGAAAATATTTTTACGAGTTTGTGTAAGAGGATCATATCAGTTTATGACAAATCACTAGCACCATTGAGCTTTAAACACTTTAAGTTCTAAACGATTCACTTAGATTGTCAGTATACTGATCCACTTAAATTTTCACACAAAGTTCAACTGTTTTGAGATACGAGATTAATGTTTTAAGAACTTAAACTTATTCGCGTGTCCCACCTCAGAATATACTCCCGTATCCAGACTCCTATATTCAGTCTTACAGGTGAATGTACACTAATGATATCGGTAAGGGGTGAATGCGAGGCAATGAGAGCTCATGCTATTGCTTCCGCAAAATCAGAGAGATGATGGCTCAACGTTAGGTGTGTTCCCTTTAGAGAATCTTTTCTTCAACAGCACATGATTAGCATTTTGAAATATTTCATCATTTTTTGTGCTGAGGATGAGCTTTAAGATTAAAGCAATGCAAAGTATTATACGAGGACTAGGCTATTGCTCCCGTAAAATCAGAAGTCCAGGTATAATACCCCAGATATCACCAAGCACAAAGACCTAGTATGTTAGAAATAGAAAGCCCTTCAAACAAGATTATGGGGGTTACCCATATATCCGAGAGATGTTCCCCACGAGATAAGTAAGTATGATATTTAGGTTTATATCTCGTAAACAATCTACTGAATGTGCAAAAACCTACTGGCACATCATTAGTGAGACCGTTTATCACATTTTAACTTTCAAATTCTTTAGCGTACTGTGATTGCCTACTGATGTACTATCATTTCCTCTTATTCACAACAAAACTCATTTTGATTTTTTCAATGTTTTTGGCTTTTTCAAATTTTCTAATGTTTTTGGATTTTCTGAAAATTCTTACTCCCCCTAAAATTCAAAACCATTTAAAGAAAAAATTGACAAACCGATGTGAATTGCTTCAAATCGCCATCCACTTGGCATAAACAATCAGAACACCCCCTGACAACAAACTATTTTGCCATTATGATTTCAAAACACTTAAGTTTGTTTTAATCAAATGGTTTTTCCAGAAAATTAGTTTTGTTGTTACAACTTGTAAGATTGGGGTTTAATTCATCATATTGTTCTTTCAACTACTTGTGAATGAAAGTTAAATCAAGTTCAATTTAATGACCTTCATTAACCACTTGTAGGTTCTTCATTAACCACTTTGAATTTCTCAAGAAAGATGCCGATTCATGTTCCACGATTACCAACTTGGGAGCTCCGGCAAGTCAGGATTTTTACATATGGAATACAGACACCCAAGCCTGACCAGCTTTGGGTGTGACCTTTTCAGTTTCACTCGGGGTTAGAACATTCCTTTTTGCTTCATAAAATTCCTTTCCCCTTTTTCCTTCCCATTGACCATTCTTCCAAAAATATGTTTCACTTTGTCATTAAAAGCCTTTTTGACATCAAATTCTTTCTTTTTAGAATAGAATTGATTCGAAATCTCCACTTTTCCAACCTTTGATTTTAAATTTTCAGCCCGCAATTGTGGAAAGTTTACATCATCCATTGGCGGCACTGAATTATCACTTTTAACCTCAACTTGTGGCTCCTCTGACTTTGACGAGTCAGATTCATCGCCAGATTTAACATCTGTTTTCTTAACAATCCACGTTTGGTTGTTAAGTTTCACATTTCTTTTGTAAAACCTTTTCGAACACTCACCAACTTCAAATGTAGAATTTTTAAACACTTTGAATTTTCCGTTGGTGGTTTAGTTTTGTCAACAACTTTCTCTTTGAGTTTAGAAACAACTTCCTATTTTATGTTGGTTGCCATTGGACAGTTCCAGGCAATGTGACCAGCTTCTTGACATCGGTAACAGGTTCTTATCTCCCTTTTCTGATTAGCTCCATTCTTCTCAAACTTTTGTTTTTCTGCAAAGAACTCCTTGTTCGATTGTTTCCAAAATGAGCTCTTTTCTTCTTCTTCAGAACTTGACCCTGAAAGAAAAACTGTTTTTGTTTTAGAAATTTTCTCATTTTTATGATTTTCAGGGGGAATGAAGCCTAAACCTTTCTTTTTAAAATTACTGTTATGATTTGGTTTCTTTTGAAAACCAGAACCAGAACTGTAACCTTTTTTCTTGTTTAACCTTTGTTAAACTCTTGAGGAGTATTTTTTAGGTTTTTCAGAAAGATTTACCTCTTTTATTTCAGAAATATTAATTTCTGTTAATTTGAAAACCTTTTTAATCATTTCAGTTTTAACACCTCTTATTGGAAATTCTTTATCAAAATATAATTTGTCAGAATCATTCAAAGTATATGCAACTTCAAATGTTTCGTCATTCAAATTAGATTTTGATAGCAGAAATTCTTTATTGTAAACCCTTTTGACTGATGATTTCGAACTGTTGAATGATGAACTCGAAGTTTCTGACTCAGGTTTTGACTCTGACTCCTCATCCTTATCCAACACCTGATCGACCACTTTCTTTATTAACTCAGACTCATGATCAGTGTCAGACGATGTGAATGTGACATCAATGTTGTCTGGTAACTCATCAGTTGTTTAAGACTTTAACTTTATATTGACTGCCTTTTTTACTTGTTCCTCATTTGGTTTTCTGGGAGAATAACCTTCCCAGATTGGAGACGGACACTTGTTATAATTTGCACTTTGTTTCTTACCAATATCCGTATCTTCAGACTCTTTTTCTTGAAATGCTTCAAAACCTGCAATAGTTGGATAAATTCTATCTATCAAATAATCAGAACTTGAATAACTTTGCAGCAATCGTCGGATTCTTTCATTCTCAATCTTTTCAGTCACCAATTTCTGCTTCAACTCTGCACCCTCTTCAATATAGTGATTTATGGCCTTCTGTTTAGACATCATCACTGCATTCATCATTATCAAAGCATCTTCTCTTTCTGAGTTTGTCTTTTCCAACTGGTTTACTGTTCTGTTTAACACATCATATGATTCTTTCACGTACTTAACATCGAACAATAATTTTTCTTTCATCTCATCCAGCTCACTATACTTCTTGTCTTTCTCTTCACAATGTTTACATGGTTCCAAACATTTAAACAAGGTTTTGTGACCTCTACAATCTTTTCAACAACTTTGACTCTTTACTCTGTTCATTCTTCTCATCCTCAGCAACATTCTCACATTTTACTTCTTTCTTTTCTTTTGCTGCTCGTATCTCCTTTAGCTTCTCCAATTTATCTGCAAAATAAAATTTGAAACTTTCAGGTGACAGATGAGTTTTTCCAATGTTTATTTGATCAAACACTGGTGTCTTTTCTGAACTATCTTCTGAAGTAACAGGCTCTTCATCTTGACTTTTCTCATCATCAGCAAACACTTCCATCCATTCTTTCATCAACTCTGGTTCTTGAATGATTTATGCAATAAAAGCTCTAAACTTTGAATTACTTTCAGCCGGAATATATTTGTCCCAGCTAAATCCCTCTGGCAATCTTTCATCTTCTTGATGAATTAGACAAGCTTTGTTCTTTCCGTCTTCAATAGCACGGGATGATGACGGTTGTTGAGCAACCTGATGATATATTGCTTTCCGATAATAATCATTATTCCTGAACGAATTCTGAGCTCCACTTGCTTCACGATTGGTACATTCCCTCTTGAAATGTCCTTTTTCCCTGCACCGAAAACAAGTAACTTTAGACTTATCAAAACCTAAAGTAGAAACATTAGCATCACGAAAGTCATCTCTTCCGGTAATCTACTTAAATTTCTCAGCTCTCCTCCACACGCTCGCCAAACACCACTTAATATCCAGCAACTCCAATTCCTCAGCATCAATCTGATCGTAATCCTCTTTTGTCAACATAGGATTTCCGATTCTTCCCGCAACCAAACTCTTATATGATTCTAAAACAATAACCAATAATGCCATATGACCTTTAGCGACTTCTTTAGAGAAATTCTGACCGTTCTGAAGATGCAACGCGATGTTGCATTGTAGCACATGACCATTACCATTGTTTGAGCTTTGAGACTGATTAGGATTAACACTCGGATATGAAGAAAATCCACTGTTATTGATTGAGCATTGATTGGATGATCCGGATGAGTTTTCTGCGCTGAAAGCGGTTTGGATCTTCGGACTTGCTTCAACATTTTTAACATTACCTTTGAAATACAAATTGATATCTTGTTGACCACTTGGATTGTTCATTCTAGCAATCTTCTGTTGTTCAAGATATTATCCTTCAAGTTTTTCAATGAACTAAGCAATTGTCAAACCATCATACTCTCCGGTATTCTTCAAGATCATAAGATATGTACCCCATTCTTTTTGAGGTAAAGCATCGGCTAATTTTTCAACCCATTCCTCACGATCCTTTTTGATATCCAGCTGGGTCATTGAACGCACTAAAGGACAATATCTTTCGATAAGATTCTTTGTAGTTTCACCCTGCAAACTAGAGAACAAATCAAATTCTTTCTTTAATAGAGACTTCTTATTCTTGATCATTTCCGTACTTCCTTTGAATTTTGTATGAAGTGCTATCCAAATCGAATATGTACTATCATCATGTTGAAGTAGTATGAAAATATCTTCTTTTACAGCTTGTTGAAGTAAACTGATCATCATTTTTTCAGACTTGTACATGTCTCTCTCTTTGTCGGTAAATTTAGAAATAGTCTTTACAACTCCCATGTCATTTCGAGGACGAATATACTTTTTTTCAATACACTCCCAAGACCTTAGATGATTTACTTGAACCCAGTTTTCAAAACGCTCTTGCCAACTATAATACTCTTCAATGCACATTAGTTTTGGAGTACCCAGGGCCGTAGCAAACGCATTGTAGAATTCAGAATCCATGTTTTGGTACGAACTATTAAACAAACTGATTAATTTTCAAACAATCTAGAACAGGTTCAATCCGTGTGACTTGATATTTGCACTGTCACACCCTGGCTTTTGCGGAAGCGTGGGTTTAATTGGTGTGACTTCTTAATACCATAGCAACAATCACAACAATGCTATATGATAAAATACGGGATGTTCATCCATTAAAATAATTTGGAAAAAGTGCAACATGTTTTAAAATAACAATCCCAAAACATATTACAAAACATGACTTGTTTAAAATGAGTTCATAAGACTCAACGAAGAACTACCAACAAAACGAGGATTTAAGACATGCAACCCGTCCAGGAATGAGTCGCACTTCCAAAACCCTATGACCCTGGATGACATCCTTATCTAGTACGCAGCTAACATGCACCACTTGCCAGATCCTATTCATTCCCTGAAATACATGTAATTTGAAAAAGTCAACAAAAAGTTGAGCGAGTTCATGTGTAAGTGAGTATATAAAAGCCTTTAAAATGTCTGTATAAGTAAAAGTCCCTGGTACGTAGCAATTAAGGAAAAACCTGATCATCATTGGGTTGCAAAACCAATAGTACGTGTGAAATGATGCAGGAAGACTCAAACCTAGCAAATTTGTCTCCGGTATGAAGACATAGTCACCACTATGGGCCGCCCCGGCCTCATGGGTGTGGGCTCGCTACACCCAAATAGATCTATCACTCATGTCCCTTGGTCCTTCAATGAGGATTAATGGCCTTAAGTGTTGTGCCCACCACTCACATGATCGCGTAATAAAAACCCTCCATAAGCTAACCATACCATAATAAATGTCTGTAAATGTCTGTAACATGTATTTCACCCCCGAAAAGTAAAAGTAAAACTGAAAATAGTTAAGAGAAAAGGGGGACATGAACTCAATGTAGTGCGTCTTGTACCGAATCTCAAACTCTGTCTGCTACATGACAACCTACACGTACTAACGTCTATTAGACGAACGGGTCGTGCCTTGGCTTAGAATTTAATGTTTAGAGTTGTGTTACTTATATTGATTCGCGTGATAAATATTTGTTCGTTCAATGTTCTAGTAAATTCTAGTCTTAGAAAGCAAATGTTTACTAAGTGTTATGATTTTCGGAAAATTTCGCCATAGCCTCCTCTGTAAATAGAGGTGTCCATGCTTAAGATCATATCATTTTCTTTTACAAATATCTCATAGAGTGTTCCCACATAACCAACCCGACAATCATACATGCAATACCCTATTTACGTCTTTTCAGCTTTATTAACCAAAACTGGACTGTTTTCGAGTATTTAAATAAAATAGTTAACCTTCTCCAAAAATTCTCAGATTTTTAAAGAATGTCATATATAATCCAAAATTTATTGTGTAAAAATTTCAGGGACCAGTTCATTACCAATTTTATATAAAAATTCTTTTACCCGATTGCAATCAGATTTGTTACTTTCTGATTGCAGTTTTACGGAAAATTCACTAAAAATCAATCGTAAGTACGATCGACGAAATTCCAGTTGAAGGGTCACGGAAACAACAGTGACCACCTACAGTAAAAATCCCATGAGCTGATTCTGCTCAGGTTTCAACTTTTGACTCCGAATACAACACACTTTTTCAGCAGAAATATTTCAGCCTAAGCTGCTGTCTAAAAAAACAATTCTTTAAAAATAGTAAACGATCTCGAAAAATTACGATTCCAGTGCCATTTGTTCGGTTGTTCAGAATTACTCAATTTAGACTCTAGAAATTCAGTTTTTCGATTAAAAATGACCCAGTTACAGCCTGTTGAAGTTGGCTGGAAATTTCAATCAGCATGTTTATTTCAGGTTTAGTGTTTCTAAAAGCATATTAGCAAGGGCCCTAACCATGATTTATCAATAACTTAATGATCCAACACCATGCATGCATTTACCAAACTCAAACCAACCCGATAACATCATCATGCAAACCTTTTTATGTATGATTTTATGTACGGTTTCAAGTTCATATTTTTAGTGTTTTAGCTTCTTGTGATTTATCATCATCATCCTACTATGAATCATAACAAATAACAAGATGAAACAAGGGTGTGAAGGGACTTACTACTAGCACAAGGCTAGGATAGAAATCTGGAATAAAGATGAAGAGATGATGAAGATGAAGCAAGCAAACAAGTCTCTTGAAGCTTCACAAACTTGCAACTCCTTTGAATCACCCTTAAAGCTTTGAGTGAACCTTAGGAATGGATGACAATGGAGATTTGAGGGTGGTGATGGGGGTGGCGGTTCTTGAGCCAAGAAAGAGAGAGAGAGAAGTGAGGTGAGAGAGTGAAGGGTCTTGTTTGGGTTAAGTAGATGGCTTGGAGGCTAAGTGTCATGAGTGCACATATTTTGTGCAATGCAACAAGTAAACTATCCCTTGGAACCATCACAAATCATGTCATTATTAAGATTCTTGGGTGGGGTCCGTGAGGGCTGAAAATCGGTTAGGGGGGGGGGTAATATGTAAAATTTTGGTAAATAGTAGGTAAGTATATAAGAGGTTAAGGGTATTTCTAGAATAGTGGGTGTATGACATGTTTCTATAGTGTGTGGGGATTTATTGTGACCATGATTATTTAAGAATAATAAAATAATGTTTCTGACAAAATTTTGGTGTCCCGGGTAATGTCCGGTTGTTCGGTTACGTATCGTTCCGTTAAAGTGTTAAATTGTACCGTATAGCGTCTTTTATGTATCTTTTTGTAACGAAATCATTCCTGGCACTTAGGAAAGTACACAGGACCACTCTACTATATTTGTGTATTCTACTGGTATATTAAATGCTGAATTTTATAAAAGAATGCAGAATTCTGTATTTAACGCATGTTTTAGGCACTTCCTGGCATTATATCTATCTCCTAATGACGCAGTCTTATGGTCCTCACTTCCCTACACTACAAACCAGTGTAGTACTCTATCCCTGGCTCATACTGGCCATAATAATATTGTCTGTCTAAGTGCTAGTATTGTCAGCATTATTTCTGAATCAACCGTTCAGTGTGTCAACTGTGCTGAGTGCATCAAGTATGTCACTAATGTAGGTGTGTAATGAATGCAGTGACTGTATAAAATATGATGCATGTATATATGATATAGAATCATAGAGCAGTTTAAATTATCAGTTGTAATCAAGCACAGTCATTAAGCACGTAATTAAGATTAATAATTTGTACAGTACCTGAAATTTTGAGGGTTGTCACATTCTCCCCCCCCCCCCCCCCCCGTTAAGAAAATTTCGTCCCGAAATTTTAGGTTCTACGCCTAGTTGCAGGGGTCTTAGGGAATAAATGTGGGTACTTGGCCTTCATACGATCCTAACATTCCCACATGAATTCTGGCCCATGTCTAGCATTCCATCGAACTTTGACGAGCTT
Organism: Helianthus tuberosus; assembly: GCA_030545235.1. Taxonomy (NCBI): domain Eukaryota; kingdom Viridiplantae; phylum Streptophyta; class Magnoliopsida; order Asterales; family Asteraceae; genus Helianthus; species Helianthus tuberosus. The sequence continues at coordinate 8,962 of JARYGA010047770.1, read as the reverse complement.
GACACTACTCCTGCGTGTTTTGTTAATCTTCCAATGCGTAACCTCAACAGGTTCTTCAACAAAGTGGAGTGTGCCGTCGATGTGAACTTCGTCAGCAGGAATGACAACGGTGTGTTGAGTTGGACTCTTTTTCAGGTTTGATACATGGAATGTATCATGAACACCATTGAGTTCCGCAGGCAGGTCCAACTTGTATGCTACAAGCCCAATCCTTTGTAGGATTTTGAAAGGGCCAATGTAACGCGGATTCAACTTCCCACGCTTCCCAAAGCATGCCACACCCTTCCAGGGTGAAACCTTTAACAAAACCATATCCCCAACTTGGTACTCCACGGACTTCCTGTTTGGATTTGCATAGGCTTTTTGTCTGTCGCGAGCCGCCTCGATGCGTTTTCGAATTTACGCAATCTTGTCTGTCGTCTCTTGGATGATTTCGGGACCAACGAGCTGCCTATCACCTGCATCAGCCCAGCATAGTGGTGATCGACACTTGCGTCCGTAAAGAGCTTCAAATGGCGCGGCTCCAATACTTGTGTGGTAGCTGTTGTTGTACGAAAATTCGACCAATGGTAAATGATTATCCCAGCTACCACCTAGATCCATTACACATGCTCTTAGCATGTCCTCCAATGTCTGAATAGTTCTTTCACTTTGGCCATCAGTTTGTGGGTGAAATGCGGTGCTCAGATTTAACTGAGAACCAAAGGCTTCTTGAAAGGATTGCCAAATCCTTGACACAAATCTCCCATCTCTATCTGAGATAATCGAGAGAGGCACTCCATGACGTGCCACGATCTCTCGCATGTAAATCTCCGCAAGTTTACTCATGTTGTCTTTCTCTTTGATCGGCAAGAAGTGTGCAGACTTTGTTAGACGGTCTACTATTACCCAGATCGTGTCATGGCCCTTGGGTGTCTTCGGCAGTTTCATTATGAAGTCCATAGAAATTTGTTCCCATTTCCATTTGGGTATTTCGGGTTGCTGCAGGAGACCTGAAGGTTTTTGGTATTCGACCTTTACCTTGGCGCACGTTAAGCACTTGCTAACATATACCGCAACATCGCCTTTCATCCTTGGCCACCAATAGAAATCCTTAAGATCTTGGTACATTTTATCCGCTCCTGGATGATTTGAGTACCGTGACTTGTGAGCTTCATCGAAAATAACCTTCCTCAATCCACCAAACAGAGGAACCCAAATTCGTTTCATGAAGCACAAGGTTCCTTCCTCGTTTGGTACCAACTGCTTCTCCATCCCATGGATATATTCATCCTCGATATTCCTTTCTTTGAGGGCTTCCCTCTGCGCGGCACGAATGCGCAAGGAGAGGTCCGTCTGGATGATCATTTCCAAAGCCCTAACCCTTATGGGCATGATCCTTTCCTTTTGACTTAGGGCATCGGCGACCACATTCGCCTTCCCTGGATGATACTTGATTTCACAATCGTAGTCGTTCAACAGTTCAGCCCAGCGTCTTTGCCTCATGTTAAGCTCCTTTTGATTGAATACGTGCTACAGGATCTTATAATCAGTGAAGATCGTACATCGTGTGCCGTATAAATAATGTCGCCAGATTTTTAATGCAAACACCACCGCGCCCAGTTCCAAATCATGGGTGGTGTAATTTCTCTCGTGTATCTTCAGTTGGCGTGAAGCATAAGCTATAAATTTCTGGCGTTGCATCAACACGCAACCCAAACCTTGACGCGAGGCGTCACAATATACCACGAAGTCTTCCGTGCCTTCGGGTAGAGATAGAATCGGTGCGTCACAAAGCTTGTTCTTCAATAACTGAAACGCTTCTTCTTGCTTGTCACCCCAATCAAACTTCTTGTCCTTCTGCGTGAGTGCGGTCAGGGGTTGAGCTATTTTTGAGAAATCCTCAATAAACCTTCGATAGTAACCAGCCAATCCTAAGAACTGTCAAATCTCAGTTGGCGTCTTTGGAGTCTCCCAATCCTTGATTGCCTCGATCTTTGTGGGATCAACATGAATTCCATTTCCATTTACCACGTGACCAAGAAACTGTACTTCGCGTAGCCAAAACTCACACTTTGAGAACTTAGCGTATAACTTCTCCTTCTTAAGTAGCTCTAGAATAGCTCTTAAGTGTTGTTCATGCTCGTCCTTCGTCTTCGAGTAGATTAGAATGTCATCGATAAACACAATCACAAACTTATCCATGTACGGCTTGCAGACTCGGTTCATCAGGTCCATGAAAACTGCCGGTGCGTTTGTCAATCCAAACGGCATAACCAAGAACTCGTAATGTCCATAACGAGTCCTAAAGGCCGTCTTTGGGATACTATCTTCTTGTATCCTGAGTTGATGGTATCCTGAGCGAAGATCGATCTTTGAATAGAAGCTCGAACCTTGTAGCTGATGAAACAGGTCATCAATTCTCGGCAAAGGATAACGGTTCTTGATAGTCAACTTGCTAAGCTCGCGGTAGTCTATACACATACGAAAGCTACCATCCTTCTTTTTAACGAACAGAACCAGAGCTCCCCAAGGTGAGAAGCTTGGTCTGATGAATCCTTTATCCAATAGCTCCTGGAGTTGTGTCGATAACTCCTGCATCTCTGACGGTGCAAGCCTATAGGGTGCCTTGGCTACAGGCGCGGCGCCTGGAACCAAGTCAATGTGGAATTCAACTTGTCGTTGTGGCGGCAACCCTGGCAAGTCTTCTGGAAAGACTTCAGGATATTCTCTTACGATCGGAATGTCTTCAATCCTGGGCTCAACAACTTCTTTATCCACGATGTGTGCCAAAAAGGCAACACACCCCTTCCGTAAACACTTTCTAGCTTTCAAGCAGCTAATAATTCTCAGTGGCGTATCACGCTTCTCTCCGTGTACTACGATCATCTCTTCATCCGCCATTGGGATGCGGATGGTCTTCTCGTGACAAACAATCTTGGCCTTGTTGCTCGATAACCAATCCATTCCCACTACCACGTCGAAGCTTCCCAACTCGGCTGGTAGTAGATCTAGCGCGAATTCGTGTCCTCCCAGTTCTAGCGTACATCCTCTGACGACTTCTCCCGTTTCAATTAGTTTCCCATTTGCTAATTCGATCGAGTATGGAACGTCTAACTTACTAGTGGCCAACCCAAGTATATTCTTAAACTCTAACGATATGAAACTATAATCGGCACCAGTATCAAAAAGAACAGATGCAAAGCGTTGGTTTATAGGGAACGTACCGGTGACGACGCTTGGATCCCGGCGCGCTTCCCTTGCGCCAACGTTAAACACTCTTCCGCGGGCTTGATTCAACTTCGGGTTTTCCTTATTGGAGTGCCCAATTTTCCCACAGTTTAAGCATCCTGGCCCTCGGCCATTCCCATTCCCAGTTTGATTCGCAACATTTCCACGGTTTCCGTTTCCGTTGCCTCCTCGATTGTTGTTCCGATTACCAAGACCTCCTTGGCCTCCCCGGCCAGCACTAGCCCAGCAAGAATCCCTCAAGTGGCCAACCTTTCCACAAGCTTCACATACTTTTTGCCCACACCAGCCAGAATGATGACGCTGGCAGGTGTTACACTTGGGCAGATAGCCCATATATCCCTTTCTTTTGTTCTCATTATTCGTTCAGGTATCTTCTGTGAGCTTCCTTTTATTCTCTCCAGACGACTCTACCTGAGTCTCCTTTTTCCTGTTGGGGTTTGCAAGTGTTTCTAGTCTAATTGCTTCCGTAACGAGTGCCAAACCCATCTTACATGCAGCAGTAGTTGTTGGTGGCATAGATGCTGTCATCAAGCTCAAGACTTGAGGTGCCAGTTCCCAAATGAACTATCCTAATTTCCTCATTTCTGGTTCCGCTAAGTGTGGAACAACTCGTGCCAAGTCATGAAGTCTTTGCATGTATCCCAACATCTTTGGACCTTCCATCATCTGGCTCTGGAATTCCCCTTCCAACTTTTGGGTTTCCGCTTGGGAGCAATACATCTTATGCATCATTCCCTTCAGTTCATCCCATGATAATGCATATGCTGCAGTTTCGCCCTTTATTTGAACCTGAAGGTTCCACCATAGTCGAGCTCCATCTTGAAACAACTCAGAAACGTATGGGACTTGTTGTTCTGGCGTACAACCACTCATTCGAAAGATGGAATCCATACTTTCAATCCATTGCACAAAAACTATGGCACCTCCAGTGCCGTCGAACTTCGGAGGCTCGTAGTTGAGGAAGTGCCAGTAGGGACAACTGTTATTTTCTGAGGTACCTTTGCTAGGTTCGGAGCGCAGGGCCTCGTGCTGTGCTATAGCTGCGGCAATTATCTCTTGAAGTTCCGCCTCCGAGGTGGGCATGCGCATTTCGCGTCTTGGTGGCATCTTCTAAAAGGTGATTTACGTTGGTCAGATCATAATAGGTAAAAATACGTATGTACTCAGCAATATCCACACATAACATCTCATGTTATAAATAAATCAATCACATAACATCTCATGTTATAAATAAATCAACTACATAACATCTCATGTTATAGAACATAAACAAACAACTTTAACAAAGCATGTAATGAGAATACTGCAATTCGGCTTTTATAAAATCAAGACCACCATACACTGTTTACAAGTTTTCCAAAGTACATACATTCAAAAGAGACTAAGGGTCACAATGCCCTTGTCTGAACTGTCTAGACAAATACATCAATCAAAAATCACATATCCAAAGTCATCCTGTCAAAGTGTGGTCTTCAAAATACCGCAAAAAATCTGGCCCAATCGATGTCTTCTCTTCAAAAGTACTCACTACCGGCAATAGACCAAGGGTAGCTAAGCTGATGGTGGTGGAGGAGGTGGAGGAAAATGAGAATAGAGTAAACGTCGCATGTGGAGCCAATCCTCCTCCATAGCGCGATGAGCTCTCTCTAGCTCCAGCACGCGCCGGGTCAGCGCCTCCTGCTGTATCATAAATGAAACAAGAACATCCTCGGTAGAAGGCCCGACATGATAGGGGTGATATGGATCTGTGGGTGGCATAATAGGTGGCGTGGTCCAGAGAAAAGGCTCACCAGATGGAGCAAAAGATGGTACGGCAACTGGTGTGACAGTGGATGCAACAGAAGAAAACTTGGGTAAGACTGGAACAAATGTCGGTACATGACCAACGGGATGTGCTGAAGAACCCTCCCCCGGACGTGAGGGCGGAACGAACTGTAGGAATGAAACAGGAGGGCCTGTGTGATGAGCGTCTGTGGTGTGAGGGGGAAAAAGTGGGGTACCAGATGTATGTGGGTGGGTAGATGGGATATCGGGTGGTGTAGTAACAGGTGCGGTAGGGGGAGTAACTGGGACCACATACGGAGGGTAGTCATCCTCCTCAATCCACCCATTCTGGGTGTCAGCGTATCTCGGGTCGATATGGGTAGCAAGCGGTGCCAGGTCATCAAAAATGGGGTCATGTATGGGTGCTACATCTGGGATCTCAGCGGCTGGTGGTGCAATGACAGGTGCATCAGTGACAGGTGGTGCAACGACTGGTGCATCCTCGGGAATGGGGTCAAGAGCAAGAACGGGCTCTGGAATGACGGGAGCAGGCTGAGGATCAGCAAGCATAGCAGGATCCTGATCATCCGAGAGAACAGGAGCCTCAGCAGGCTGTTCCTCGGGAACCAACTCATCCTCCATATCTGTCTCCTCATCGTAGTTAATACGAGGGAAGTTACCGAATCCCAAGGGTGGGTAAGAGGAAGCTACTGACTCAACGGAATCTGAGGCTGATGAATCGGAATGAACCTCCATGTCAGGAAGCTCAACCATGGGAACAACGGGGTCAACAACTGGGATATCAGTATGCGGAGCATCGTCCTCCATCGGGGCCCCACCATCCTGGTCTCCCTCCGGGGGACCCTTGATGGGTAGATCGATATCATCATCGGGTAACGCGTCGAGAGGCTGTTCCTCAAAGGGAACTGCAGCAAATGGGAGAGGAGCAGGGATCGGAACAAGGGGTAGATCCTCTCCTGGCGGGCCATCAGCTAAGGGCATGTCGTCTCCGAAGTCCAGTAGGGCGAAAGGTTGAAAATCGTCTTCATCGGTGCTCGTGTAGTCTGAAGTGTAAACTTCCGGGTCTGTGGCGAACTCGTCGTCTGAGGTAATGGCCATCGGGTCGCTCGTGTTGGACACTCCACTACCAGAAGATGCCATGGTGTCTGTAACACAGCCACAACATATACACATAAATCAGGTAAGCATGTAAACAAAAGCAATGTAATCACGTATGCATCCTAGTCTTCCCAGACTATTCCTCTCCATTTCTAAGACTGAACTCCCTAGTCTCTCAGACTACCCTAGTCTCTAAGACCAACCTCCCAGTCTCTAAGACTAATTCTTTCCCAATCTCTAAGATCGAACTCCCTCAGTCTCTAAGACTGAACTCCCTCAGTCTCTAAGACCGAAATATAAATTTTGAAAAATGTATTTGTGCCTTTTTGTTTGTAAAAATGTTTGTGCCCTGGATCTGGACGTTTAGTGCATGCAATGTAAAATGTTTGAAAACATTTTCGCGAGAGCCCTAGTGATCATAGTCTAGACTCGAGAATGAATTCTAGTTCGCTATGATCGAGGCTCTGATACCAAGCTGTCACACCCTGACTTTTGCGGAAGCGTGGGTTTAATTGGTGTGACTTCTTAATACCATAGCAACAATCACAACAATACTATATGATAAAATACGGGATGTTCATCCATTAAAATAATTTGGAAAAAGAGCAACATGTTGTTTTAAAATAACAATCCCAAAACATATTACAAAACATGACTTGTTTAAAATGAGTTCATAAGACTTATCGAAGAACTACCAACAAAACGTGGATTTAAGACATGCAACCCGTCCAGGAATGAGTCGCACTTCCAAAACCCTATAACCCTGGATGACATCCTTATGTAGTACGCAGCTAACATGCACCACTTGCCAGATCCTATTCATTCCCTGAAATACATGTAATTTGAAAAAGTCAACAAAAAGTTGAGCGAGTTCATGTGTAAGTGAGTATATAAAAGCCTTTAAAATGTCTGTATAAGTAAAAGTCCCTGGTACGTAGCAATTAAGGAAAAACCTGATCACCATTGGGTTGCAAAACCAATAGTATGTGTGAAATGATGCAGGAAGACTCAAACCTAGCAAATTTGTCTCCGGTATGAAGACATAGTCACCACTATGGGCCACCCCGGCCTCATGGGTGTGGGCTCGCTACACCCAAATAGATCTATCACTCATGTCCCTTGGTCCTTCAATGAGGATTAATGGCCTTAAGTGTTGTGCCCACCACTCACATGATCGCGTAATAAAAACCCTCCTTAAGCTAACCGTACCATAATAAATGTCTGTAAATGTCTGTAACATGTATTTCACCCCCGAAAAGTAAAACTGAAAATAGTTAAGAGAAAAGGGGGTCATGAACTCACAGTAGTGCGTCTTGTACCGAATCTCAAACTCTGTCTGCTACACGACAACCTACACGTACTAACGTCTATTAGACGAACGGGCCGTGCCTTGGCTTAGAGTTTAATGTTTAGAGTTGTGTTACTTATATTGATTCGCGTGATAAATATTTGTTCGTTCAATGTTCTAGTAAATTCTGGTCTTAGAAAGCAAATGTTTACTAAGTGTTATGATTTTCGGAAAATTTCGCCATAGCCTCCTCTGTAAATAGAGGTGTCCATGCTTAAGAGCATATCATTTTATTTTACAAATATCTCGTAGAGTGTTCCCACATAACCAACCCGACAATCATACATGCAATGCCCTATTTACGTCTTTTCAGCTTTATTAACCAAAACTGGACTGTTTTCGAGTATTTAAATAAAATAGTTATCCTTTTCCAAAAATTCTCATATTTTTACAGAATGTCATATGTAATCCAAAATTTATTGTGTAAAAATTTCGGGGACCAGTTCATTACCAATTTTATATAAAAATTCTTTTACCCGACTGCAATCAGATTTGTTACTTTCTGATTGCAGTTTTACGGAAAAATTCACTAGAAATCAATCGTAAGTCCAATCGACGAAATTCTAGTTGGAGGGTCACGGAAACAACAGTGACCACCTACAGTAAAAATCCCATGAGCTGATTCTGCTCAGGTTTCAAGTTTTGACTCCGAATACAACACACTTTTTCAGCAGAAATATTTCAGCTTAAGCTGCTGTCTAAAAAACAATTCTTTAAAAATAGTAAACAATCTCGAAAAATTACGATTCCAGTGCCATTTGTTCGGTTGTTCAGAATTACTCAATTTAGACTCCAGAAATTCAGTTTTTCGATTAAAAATGACCCAGTTACAGCCTGTTGAATTTGGCTGGAAATTTCAATCAGCATGTTTATTTCAGGTTTAGTGTTTCTAAAAGCATATTAGCAAGGGCCCTAACCATGATTTATCAATAGCTTAATGATCCAACACCATGCATGCATTTACCAAACTCAAACCAACCCGATAACATCATCATGCAAACCTTTTTATGTATGATTTTATGTACGGTTTCAAGTTCATATTTTTAGTGTTTTAGCTTCTTGTGATTTATCATCATCATCCTACTATGAATCATAACAAATAACAAGATGAAACAAGGGTGTGAAGGGACTTACTACTAGCACAAGGCTAGGATAGAAATCTTGAATAAAGATGAAGAGATGATGAAGATGAAGCAAGCAAACAAGTCTCTTGAAGCTTCACAAACTTGCAACTCCTTTGAATCACCCTTGAAGCTTTGAGTGAACCTTAGGAATGGATGACAATGGAGATTTGAGGGTGGTGATGGGGGTGGCGGTTCTTGAGCCGAGAAAGAGAGAGAGAGAAGTGAGGTGAGAGAGTGAAGGGTCTTGATTGGGTTAAGTAGATCGCTTGGAGGCTAAGTTTCATGAGTGCACATATTTTGTGCAATGCAACAAGTAAACAATCCCTTGGAACCATCACAAATCATATGTCATGATTAAGATTCTTTGGTGGGGTCC
>JARYGA010047769.1:0-39995 GCA_030545235.1 Helianthus tuberosus | reverse complement strand
ATAACGTTACGACATGTAATACCATACAAACACTTATATATAGGAAGTACCAGCGGCGTATCCACCATGCTTGTATCATATTACACACGCATCGTTACTTAATCACTTAATCAACCAAACCAACCAATGTAAGAAGTCTAATGTTTAAACCAATTGTCAAAATGTATTGAATAATATGTCAAAGTGTTCATGTCAAGATGTAAATCATGTAGTATATAAAACTAATGTCAAAAGTGTTTGTGTCAAAGGTAAATCATGTCAAAATGTCTATGTCAAATATCCATGTCAAATGTCTATGTCAAATATCAATGTCAAATGTCTATGTCAAATATCCATGTCAAATGTCTATGTCAAATATCCATGTCAAATGTCTATGTCAAAATGTCATGTATGGCAAGTGAAATGTCTCAACTAAACCATATGCACAAAAACAAAGTATTGAAGTAAAACTTGGTTTAAATCAAAGTTATGTTTTGTGTAAATGCATGCAACTATTTAATATGAACATTTATGCGGTATTGTGAAAATTCATACATCCAAGCCTTGTGACTGTGGTGATAAACCCTTTAAACAAATTAAAGGTCTATCTGTCTTATATCATCGAATTCGGTCATTCCTTTCTGTCCCCTTTCCCTGGGATGTCCGGAACGGGAGTTGTCAATTCCTATGGTACCACTACCTACTAACGAACGGCGTAGCTAATGTTAATGAATGTATTGTCCCATGTAAACAAACCAAATGTCATACCAAAATGTAAACATGTGAAAACAATGCACTAAGTATGTAATCAAATGAACATACATAGCGTGAAATGTCATGTAAAACGATGTACTAAGTAATGCACACAATGGGCATACCTAGCATGAAATGTCATGTAAAACAATGTACTAAGTAATGCACACAATGGGCACACCTAGCATGAAATGTCATGTAAAACAATGTACTAAGTAATGCACACAATGGGCACACCTAGCATGAAATGTAATGTAAAACAATGTACTAAGTAATGCACACAATGGGCACACCTAGCATAAGATAAAATGAAATCATGTACTATAATGTACTAACGAACATAGCATGTATATGATGTGAAAACAGGAAAGCATGAAAGTAACAAGTAGGCACATGTGTTCCACCCCAAAACAGTTTGGAAAACAGTAAAAGAGGGGTCTATGTACTCACTTGAGATTGCTCAGTTGTCTAAAGATAACCACCAAGTAATGCTATAGATCTCGGAATCAAACGGCACCTAATATAGGTAACTATGTTAATAACCGGACCTTAATCGGATGATTGGATAGTATGAGGTTTCGTAAACCAAACGAGTGTAGAGACTCGTGTCATTTGGTTTAACAAAGCCTACATGCTAAATGAAACTTAACATAATTGTTTACGACCCATTACGACCCGTTTAGGAAGCTTATGCTACTTTAACGTGTCGTGCGCGTGAAACGCGTTCGGACCGCCTAACTAGTCCTATGACAAGTGTTATATGCCTAAACATGTTACATAATCAGCTACGTGACAAAGGTTTAGGTTACATATGCTTAATTACCAATTATACATGAAAAAGGGTATTCTGGTAATTTACCTAAGGCATATAAACTACCTATCATACAACTACTTAAACGATGTGACCATAGGGTATAACCTCGGAAGGTTATTCCCTACCTACTATGGTCACCTAATGTATTTGGTCGGATCCTAATGATCGACCAAATGGGTCGGGTTCGAAGGTATAGGCGATTTATTAGATCGCCTACCCTACGACCCTAGACAACGTGGTAATCAGTAGGCATAGTCCCAAGGGACTATGACCATCGTGATTACAATCACGTTGCGAAGTTCAACCGAACTTCGCATTGACCATTACTGGTCAACGCTGAAAGTCAAACAAAGTTTGACTTTCTGACTCGAAAAGCAGTAAAAATAAGGAAAAGAACGAAAGAATACTTACGAAGGGTCCCCGAATGCTAAACTCGATTCGAAAATCTCAGGTATGAAACTAGTGTTTCAACTTAGAGTTTCTCAAATCAAATTTCTAGTGATTATGAATGAAACATATGGTGGGTATTTATAGTTTTTCCATATAGAATATTCCTAGAATATTCCTAGAATATTCCTAGCATATTCCAAGCATATTCCTAGCATATACCTTAGCATATTCCAAGCATATACCTTAGCATATTCCAAGCATATACCTTAGCATATTCCAAGCATATGCCAAGCATATTCCTAGTATATGGCTAAGACGGGTATTTAACTGGGTACCGGGTATTTTATCTAGCGTTTAAATCCCGGTTTATGGCGTTCTAAATTATTTTTATTACTCTATAAAAATAAACTCGCCAAGTTATTACTGAAATAAATTTCAGTTGCCAGGACTGGCTGCGTTGTCTGCGTTTTGCAGTAGAAGCACTGTGTTGCGCAGAAACACACGGTACGCGCTTAAACTTTGAAAAATAACGTTTTTAGGCGTTTTAATTTATTTTTCAACACGGACCTGATTAAAATAAGATTTTAATCATAACAGAATATTTGTGGGATTTAAATATTATCCGGTCGGTCACCAACGTTCGTTTGGTCGTACGATCGCGATGTTCGGTTAATTACGACGGAATGCGCATAAGCGCGAAAAACGATCCAAATTGCGCGACGAATGGATTTTTCTTATGCCAAACACTAAAATAAAATATTTTGGTGCTTACATAAATTTTTGGATGTCCGGATGTATTCAGAACGTATGTTATGCGCGAAAATGCAAACTTGTGCACTTTTTGACACTTTTAGTCCCTGAATGACCCAAAAGTTTATTTTAGCACACCGAACCCCTCAAAGCCTATTTCTAAGCTATGTAAAGGATATTTAAGGTGTGTTTAACTTATGGTTAGGTTCCGGAATGTTCGTTACAGTTCAAATTGACATACTTTCGCAGTTTGTCATATTTAGTCCCTGTAAGCGAATTAACTTGTTTTTGCCATACCAAAGCCTTTAAAACTTATTTCTAAGTTATGTAAAGGTTATTTAAGGTATGTTGAGTATATGTTGATGTTCTGGAGTATTTCTCGCATTAAACTGAGTACGTTTACGCACTAGTTTGCGTATAACTCTCCAGAAAGCGATGTAGAGTTTGAAATTGAACAAAAGTCAAAACATGAAAAATGTAAAACATAACAAAACAAACATTGTGATCAAATAACATTGCTTTATTGATAACATAACTGTTCATAGTGATTACAAGCACAGTTGTTACATGCATTACGTGAACGCCTTAGTTATTTATAAGTTAAATAAATAAATTATTTAGATAATTTATCTAAATATAAAGTTTTAATGTAAGAAAGAGATTATAATGATTTGGTAATTATGTTTATTATAAAAGACAAAAGAATGTGTGTTTTTATAAATTTTTGGATTAATAAGATTTAAAAGGAAAGGAATTAAATGAGGATTTAAATAAATCAGTCAAACAAAGATGCCTTTATTGGCGTGGATTCAACTTGTCAAAAGAAAACTTTAACGTGTCCCTTAAAATTGTGATAACCTAGTGATATATACTCCAAAATAATGTCATGAATCGCTTCCATGACGGTAAACGGTTTACCAAGCAAAATAGTTGTTGATTTCCAAGTTAGTTAGTCGGTGCTTTATGAAAATTAAGTTATGTGGCATGTATTGATGTGCGTTAGGTGTGATATATTTTTATGTGTATTTTAAGTCCTTTTTAACACTTTAGTCGTGTTTTAAATTTATAAAACATGATATTCTACTAACACTAAACACACATCGTGAGCGTAGCATAGCGTTGGTTAGATACCGAGGTCGTCCAAGGACACAAGAGCTTTTAATACCGGTTTATCCTCAACGTCTAATCAAATCAAAATTTTTAGAAAAGGTTTTAAACATGAAAATAAAAACTAAAAATGCTGAAAAATAAAATAAAATAAAAACAGATAGACAAGATGAATCACTTGGATCCGACTCGCCTTTAGTGTAACCTTTGATGATTTCCTCAATTTTGCACTTTTTAAGAGATTATCTTAGTTATAGTAGTAGGTCCCTCTTTTGAAGGTGACGTTACCCTCAACCCAGTGGTTTGAGTCAGCAAGGATACAATCCCAAAGGGTTGGAATATTGAAAGATAATTAATTAAGTTATTAATGCGTAATGTGGTAGGCCCCACTTTTGAAAGTGACGTTACCCTCGGCTAAGTGGTTTGAGTCAGCAGTGATACAATCCCAAGTAACCGGGTTAATGTATTAATAGTAGTTTACATATGAGGGGATCAAGCCATTCGCACCCCCGTTATCCAATACCAGTGGGTATTGAAGGAGGTCCTAGTAACCCTGACCCATGTCCTTGCAGGATCTATACACTGAACAAGGCAAGAACCTTACAAAACCATCCCCTTAACCCTCGACCAGGTAGCCAACATATCTCTATATAGACCGTAGAGATATGAATGGTGTAAATCTTTTATTTTATATAGACAGTAAAATAACGCCAAGACATCACAGACAAATGATAAGGAAGTTTCACCTTCAACATAAGAAACTAGTTATTAAATTCAATAATACAAAACCAAATAAAAAGTGCGAAAAGATTAAAAATCAAAAGTATTACACTAAATGCTTGTCTTCACCAAGTGATGTAAGAGACTTAGGCAAACTTGGCCTTTGATTGTCAAGAACTCTTACTATCAATCTTGGATCCCGAGAATACTACACACACTCTCAGATGGATGATGGATGATGGTGGTGGATGTGGGTTGTAGTGGTGGTGGAGTGTGGGTGAAGTGGGAGAGAGGTGGTTTGCCAAGGGATGCCTTTGAAGTGAACCAAGCACCTCTATTTATAGCCTGCACAGAAGCCCGGACACTGCCTCGTGTCCATCCTCTTTCTCTTTCTTCATTAATTGCAATTTGTCTGCATTAGCTCCACACGCCCCCGTGTCCGCTGGGCACGGCCCCGTGTGCATAAGCGTATCTGTACTATCAAGATTTGCTTGGATTCTGCGAATCTTAGCGTTGACCATGGCCCGTGTTGAGCTAGGCATGCCCCCGTGTCGGGAATAGATGCTTCTATAGCTTTGTCCTTTCTGCAGACAACTGGTCACGCCCCCGTGTCCGCTGGGCACGGGACCGTGGTCAGCCTTCTATTTTCTTTTTTTTTGCTTGGGAAGATGCTGTCGAGGGGTCGGGCATGCCACGTTTATTCCTTTTCTTGTATTTATGTTAGATTTTGCTGCATATTTGTTCCTTTTGTTCAATTACGCTCATTTAGTCCTGAAAATACAAAAGGAAGACAAAAGCACACTTTTTCCAACATTAGTACTAAAAAAGGGTTAGTTTTATGCCTCATTTGATGTAATTTATATGTTACATTTTACACACATCAAATACCTCCACACTTGAATCTTTGCTTGTCCTCAAGAAAAACTCTTTATAATGTGTCTTACACTCCCAAATGGAATGGGTAGAAAAGAAGTTTTGGGCTTGTCTTGAGTGTCGGGAATCCAAGATCTTTATTGGGTTTTATTTTTATGTTATTTACAATCTTATTCGTTATGATTTATTAAGAATATTTCATTAGAGAAATTACTTATTTGGGCATAACATGCCTCTTTAAAATTCCATTTATATACAAGTTCACATACCTAACGGCAGATCACTCAACACTCGGCCGAAGATGTATTTTTGTGAAACACTCAAGACCGGCATGGAACTTACTTCTACCATATGCTTGCCAAGCAATCAATCCTCCTCCTTTTTAACTATACACCTTTGTAAATATCAAGAGGACTTAGGGTAGGGTTAGGCTTGGGTTAAAGGTAGGTGGTTTTGGGTTAGTGGTTAGTAAAAAGGGCGAAAAGCGTAAAAAGGGTCGGTCGTCGTAAAATGTTTTGTTTTTGTGACTTTTATTCAAACGAAGCGTTTTCAAACAAAGTTTCTTTGAGGAACATGTTTGTTTATTGCTATACTTCATTTTTTTATATGGGATGTCACATGAAAACCGAGTTTTTTACTAAAATAAAGGGGTTTAAAAATAAAAAGGGTTTTGGTGGGTAAAGGCTGTTTGTTTTGTGGGTTTAGAAATGAAAATGTTTAGGCTCAAAGGGGTTAACTAGGGGATTTTGGGTAGGTGATAAAAAATTGAAAAATAATGGTGTTGAAAAGAAAAAGGGTTAGTCCTAATGCCTCTATCATTTACTTACTTGGGTTTAAGTTGGTAAGGACCGGGAATGTATTGTCATGGAAAGTTCTAGAGTCGTAAGAAACCAAGCTATAATCAAGTTTTAACTAGATTTGTCATGCCGTTTCATAATTTTCTTATGTTGGCTCTTTTTATCACGACGCTATCGGTTGTAAATTTGTAAAAATATAACCTTTTTAAAACTTGTTATTCTCAAATTACACCAAGACAAGTAAAAAAATGAATTTTTTTTTTGAAAAAAATTTGGTTGATTAGCGGTTCCAATAGAGTTTTGTATAAGGCTTGTTATTAGGACTTGCAAAATTCAAGGTTTTAGCATCCCCCCCACACTTAAATTACACATTGTCCTCAATGTGTCCCAAAAATAAGTTTTTAGGTTGATTGAATGTGTAAAAAGGTGTTAAAAATAAAATTTTATGTTACTGGGCGTCTGGACACGGGCCCGTGTTGGTACTGGCACGGCCCCGTGTTTAGATTGCTAGTATCATAATTAACAGAAGGCTGGGCACGGGGGCGTGTTCAGTGAACATGGCCCCGTGTCCAGTTACCTAAACTGGGCATTTTCTGCAGATCCTCGGGCACGGGGCATGTTGGGCTGAGCACGGCCTCGTGCTGAACTTGCTGTAATGAAGAAAAATTGTCTGGATGCTTTGTTTTTGTGCATGGGGTGTGGGTTCAAGTTTCCCTTAGTAACCTTCACCATTCTGAGTGTGTTTTATCCATTACAACATCATCCAAACACCATTTTAATACTTAAAAACCATCATTCATTAAAGAGTGAAATACATTAGTTCCTAGAAATTTAAAAATAAAATTAGAAATGAAAAATTAAAAGTTCCTAAGATAGATAGGTCAAGTAATGCAGAAAACCATTCCAAGGAGTTCTACCCTTATTGTAGGAATATCAAAAACCCGAAAATAGCTTCCTGGTATTTAAAGGCGTTGTAGGACTCGTAACCGAGGGATGTCACTTAGATGTCGTTGAGCCATTCCTCTATCTCCCTTGTGAGGAAGAAGACGGGCTCATTTTCCACAACGTCTTGTGGAGGAGGTGCGTTGGCAACCGGGACCCCATGTAATATGTCTTGAGGGGGTTCCGGGTGCATGATATACCATTCGGCCGGAATGATGACTTTTGGTACTACATTCCACCCCCTTTGTGTAACGAATGGTACCAAAGGAGGAGAAGCGAGAATATTCAACCTTTGGTGCAAAAGGTTGACTTCCCGAATACATCCTTCTAGACCCACTATCAAATGATTTATACGGTTGACCAAGGATTCCTCTACTCCTGTCATTTCATCGATGGCTTTTCTCAATGCATAAACATAGTTGACGAGAGTCTTCTACCGATGTCCTTCTTCCTCGTCGGTCGTTCCTTGAGTGTGATGAAGATGTTCCACTATTTATGCTCGACATTCTAAGAAAACATTCCGAAAAAGTTCAATTTAATGAAACAGTGCTCCGGCCACGGCCCCGTGCTCGCTGAGCACGGCCCCGTGGCCACCTCTCTACAAAATCTTGAAACAAGGAATCTTGGAGCTTTAAATTACTTTTCTGATTTTTGAAGCATTTTTAAGCAGAAATAACTTAAAACAGTGTTGTAAAACTTATTTTTGACAAGATTCCTTGCATAAAGATCTAGCAAATATCACAATAAAGCTTGAAATTATGGAGATTTCAAACTTTAATGGAGGTTTTGAGGAGAAGATGAAGAAGAAGGCAATGGACAAAAGTAGAAAAGACAAGATGGTTGTTGAGAACCTTCTTTAGAATATACCTTGTATGGTATATGTGAAGATCCCACCAGATCTTTGTCTTTGGAATGGGTCCAAGAGTGCAGGAATCTTGCTGCATTTATAAAAAAATGACAGCACACTGGACACGGCCCCGTGTCGGCTGAACACGGCCCTGTGTGCAGACAAAATTCTGACACTTTTTGTCTGTATTCTGACCAAAAGTCAGACGGGAATCTTTGGGTGGACACGGGGGCGTGCTGACCTGGACACGGCCTCGTGGCTAGAAGTTTTATGAAGTTTTGTCTATTTTTAAGGAGTTTATCCGGATCGGGTGGTTCCTTACTGGACGGAACAACACGGAAGTGCCTGAGATACCTAAGTTGGCCTAGTTTTAGACAAGAACGTAAGAGGTTATCGGAAAGGGTGATTCCTAAGCTAAATACCGGTAGGCAAGACCAACCTTTATTTCCCTTATCCGGGCTCTCGTTAAAGAAGGTATATATCGAATCGCTCGGGTCTATGTATGCATCGGCAGAAACTGATGGGGTGTCCTTCACGGCACAATCGACACAGGGACGACTGTCGCTCAAGTCCTCACGAGAGTTAGAGGTGATTTCGGGAGCAACGATATTGTTATAATCTGAATGCGATCTCACTAATTCTCCTTGATCGTCGTCTTGAGATGAATTAGTCATTTCCATCTCAAGTTCTTTTATCCATCAGAGGATTAGTTCTTCCCTTTGAAATAGTTCTTCAAGAATCATTTCATCTAGAAGGGATGATTGAGAGCATTCGAGGGAGAGATAGAGATTATTTTTACTTTCGCCCATCTTAAGGCTACAGGAAAACAATGGGTCTATATAGTGGGGAGTGTAATTTAAAAAATAACATTTTAAATCTTCATGAGATCCTCCACATAATTGACACCACGTATCATAAGAGGAGCGAAAGTAAAAAAAATCAGTATCACTCATATTTGCGTCAGAAATTACCAACCGTCGGGATCTTACGGTTCTGTTTTCAGTATCTGAAGCTTGGGCACAGGGGCGTGTTTAGCGGGCACGACCCCGTGTTCAGCTACTGTCTGACTTAAAACAGGATTGCCGGTACCAAAGATTGGGCACGGGGGGCGTGTTCAGCGGGCACGGCCCCGTGCTGAGCTCTGTAGAAGCTGAAAAAATTAAGAAAATCCTAAAAAAACAGAAAAATAAGAAAAACGATTAGGCCGTTGATTGCTAACTTTCTTAAAATCCTTGTGTCCCCGGCAATGGCGCCAAAAACATGATGTGCGTTAGGTGTGATATATTTTTATGTGTATTTTAAGCACTTTTTGACACATTAGTCAAGTTTTAAATTTATAAAACACGATATTCTACTAACACTAAACACACATATGGGCAAGTGCACCCATCGTGGGCGTAGTATATCGTTGGTAAGATACCGAGGTTGTCCAAGGACACAAGAGCTTTTAATTCCGGTTTATCCTCAACGTCTAATCAAATCAAAATTTTTAGAAAAGGTTTTAAACATGAAAATAAAAACTAAATATGCTGAAAAACAAAATAAAATAAAAACAGATAGACAAGATGAATCACTAGGATCCAACTCGCCTTTAGTGTAACCTTTGATGATTTCCGCACTTTTGCATTTTTAAGAGATTATCTTAGTTATAGTAGTAGGCCCC
Source organism: Helianthus tuberosus (assembly GCA_030545235.1). Classification (NCBI taxonomy): domain Eukaryota; kingdom Viridiplantae; phylum Streptophyta; class Magnoliopsida; order Asterales; family Asteraceae; genus Helianthus; species Helianthus tuberosus. The sequence goes on along the minus strand of JARYGA010047769.1, from coordinate 30,360 downwards.
TCTTTTGAACGTGACGTTACCCTTAACCCAGTGGTTTGAGTCAGCAAGGATACAATCCCAAAGGATTGGAATATTGAAAGATAATTAATTAAGTTATTAATGTGTAATGTGGTAGGCCCCTCTTTTGAAGGTGACATTACCCTCGGCTAAGTGGTTTGAGTCAGCAGGGATACAATCTCAAGCAGCCGGGTTAATGTATTAATAGTAGTTTACACATGAGGGGATCAAGCCATTAGTACCCCCGCCATCCAGTGCCAGTGGGTATTGAAGGAAGTCCTAGTAAGCTTGACCCAGGTCCTTCCAGGATCTATAAACTGAACAAGGCAAGAACCTTACCAAACCATTCCCTTAACCCCCAACCAGGTAGCCAACATATCTCTATATAGACCGTAGAGATATGAATGGTGTAAATCTTTTAATTTGTATAGACAGTAAAATAACGCCAAGACACCACGGACAAATGATAAGAAGTTTCACCTTCAACATAAGAAACTATTTATTAAAGTCATTAATACAAAACCAAATAAAAAGTGCGAAAAGATTAAAAATCAAAAGTATTACACTAAATGCTTGTCTTCACCAAGTGATGTAAGAGACTTAGGCAAACATGGACTTTGATTGTAAAGAACTCTTACTATCAATCTTGGATCCCGAGACTACTACACACACTCTAAGATGGATGATGGTGGTGGATGTGGGTTATAGTGGTGGAGTGTGGGTGAAGTGGGAGAGAGATGGTTTGTCAAGGGATGCCTTTGAAGTGAACAAAACACCTCTATTTATAGCCTGCACAGAAGCACAGACACGGCCCCGTGTCCATCCTCTTTCTCTTTCTTCATTAATTGCAATTTTTCTGCATTAGCTCCACACGCCCCCGTGTTCGTTGGGCACGGCCCCGTGTGCAGAAGCGTATCTGTACTATCAATATTTTCTTGGATTCTGCGAATCTTAGCGTTGACCACGACCCTTGTTGAGTTGGGCACGCCCCGTGTAGGGAATAGAAGCTTCTATAGCTTTGTCCTTTCTGCAGACAACTGGCCACGCCCCCGTGTCCGCTGGGCATGGGGCCGTGGTCAGCCTTCTGTTTTCTTGTTTTTGCTTGGGAAGATGTTGTCGAGGGGTCGGGCATGCCACGTTTATTACTTTTCTTGTATTTATGTTAGATTTTTCTGCATATTTGTTCCTTTTGTTCAATTACACTCATTTAGTTCTGAAAATACAAAAGGAAGACAAAAGCACACTTTTCCAACATTAGTACTAAAAAATGTTAGTTTTATTCCTCATTTGATGTTATTTATATGTTGCATTTTACACACATCATGTATCTATATAAGTATGCTTATCTTGATATTGTTCAAACTGATTGAGATTTAATTAAAAACATACATGTCGATGCGAACATATATAAAATTAAATTTAAAAATCTCTAACCTTAAAACTATGAGTTTAACTAAAAAAATAGTGGATCAACGTTAAATTATTAAAATAGCACACCTTTGTTTTAAAATAATCCTGAAATAACTAGTTATTAAGAAAAATATTATACATTTACATTTATTTTATAAAAAAATTAATTGAATCCGATAGGCTCTGTTTTATAAAATTGACGCGTTTCGTTTTACGGATTTTTAGGAAAAACGAGCAGAGTTTCCTCTGTTTTTTGACGATCCCGACAATCAAGTTGTCTTTATATTTTTCAAAACTCGATCAATTCAATAACAATATATATGTAATATATGTCGTATTTTGTAGCGAATAATCACAAATACATATAATTTGTAACGAAATTGTTGGTTCGGTTTTGAGACTAAATAATATTTATGAAAAACATCATAAATGAACTTTGCATCGTTTAAAGTTTACCACATCGCGTGTTGTACTCGTGTTGATCGCGTTTGACGAACTGGAACTGAAACTGGACGATTGGGAGCTCGATTATGTGACAACCCGAACGATTGGGAGCTCGATTGAGTGTATAGTTGGGCCACCTTTAAAATATGTTAATCCTGTTTTGGGGTGTGTTACTTGGATTCCCTCGGCCTAGTCCCCTTTCCTTGAGCCCAATGACAGAAACAAATGGGGCCTGGTCCACGAACTCAAATTATGCGTATATAGGGTACGTAACTCTCATTATCTCACAAACACTCACCTTGCAACAACCCTAACCAATCTTTAAATAGCGACAGCAGGGAAATCACTCGAGAGATTACGTGTAGGTCGAGCCGTCCCTCTAGAAGGCCTATCTTCCACTCATCTTAGGAAACGATTCTAATATCACTCATCGGTTAGTATGCTTATGTTGTTCTCAATCTTTGTTGTTTATGAGATTTTAAGTTAGTCGTTTATGATTATGCATGCGTCGTTACGATGACTTTATGATGTCGGTTTCTTGTATGTGTAAACTGTGATGATGATAAATACATTGGGTGACATATGTTGATGAATAGACGATTTAGGGTCATGCTAGGATTGATTTTGTGTGGTGAAACGTTAAGTAATGAATCAAACTTTGTGGCTCGATCTTAATACCCATAGGCTAGGGTGCACGTACATGAAGTATTGGTGAATGAATCATATGTTACAGTTTCTTGGTTGACACATGAAAATTAGATATTAAATGGTTATGGATTTGGATATGAATATGTGTTAAACTCTTGCTATCTGTAATGTGTACTGGATAGGCAATATTGTGTTGGGTTAATTTCTGTGGACACGAAACAAGTTTATAATATGGTGAAAAGGAATGTTTAGAATTATTTGCAAATCATGAAAAACCACTATTATTTTGGGCTCAAAGTTGAAACGGTTGGGGAAGGGATCGGACTCCTTACTTTATTTTGTTATATATTTGGGCCACACCCATTCTAATTCATGTTGGGCTACTCTATTTAAAACATATTTTGGATAGTTAAGTATATAAAATTGATAATTAAAGTTGCATGAACTGTTATATAAATGAAGGTATTAACACTTGTGAATGATGAGTATTTGAAGTATGTCTTCTTCCTAACTAACTGATACGAATTTAGTTGATGCTTAGGATTCATGTGTGTAAAAGTAATTGAGGGACTAATGAGGTGATGTATCAATTATTCCATGTTAAATAGTTAGAAGTATTTTGTTATTTGATGTAGGATTGTTAGTGGTATAATACTAAGTTATCATTATTGAAGAAACACGGCATCACCGCCGGGATGATTGGACCGCTTTCTCTCAGGGGGTGAAGAATCACTCCTTGTTCTTCCCCTTGAACCCAGATCTGCAATGGAGAAGAGAAGAAAGTGGAGCTATAGAGATTGCCGGTAGGAGAAGATTCTCCTATTTCCAGCTACAAAAAGTGTGACGGCTCCATCCTCCCCCACATCAAGAGGTGAACACCTCTTTATATAGGGGGTATGGGCCTCCCCTAACCTCAATGGGCCAGGCCCAGTTAGGGGGTATCTCTACAAGTCTCCAGCCCAAAGTAGTGTAAACTACATTGCGTTAGGCCTCGCGGTTGGGTTAGTAAGCAGCAATAATAAATAGTTAATATAAAAGCAACAAGTAACGGGAAGCCCGGCCGCTCGGGTCGGGTCTAGTACCGTACCCCATCAAGTCCCACAGTCTAGTGTTGCTCCCGCGTGTAAGCGTGGTAGGAGTACTAGACTTGTTAGGAGTGATTGAAAGTAAGGATTGAGTTTCAGGCTTACCTGTCGCCCGGGTGCGGGAAAGTTGTTAGCCATGCTTGTTGCGTCTGTCTTTCGCTGTGAGTAGAGATAATGGAGCGGTGAATATTACATGATACTGGTTGGGCGAACCTGGCGCACGCTGATTGGTTGCAGGCGGTTGCTATTGTTGATCTCTGTCATCAGCCCGTTAGTGGAGATCGTGGGGCAGGTGTCTCTGCCTCGTGATTGGTACACGTAGGTGTCCTTGAGTACTTTTTGTCTCCTGCATGTCGGATGATCGTGGAGCATGATTGAGCAGATCCTGGAGGATGCGGATTGGCTCTTTTCATCTGCCATTTGTACCCTTTGTACTTTTAAGATGCCTTTACGCCACATCCTTGAGCGACCCTTGCGGCGCATGGTACTGGCCTACGCAAGGTATGGGCGCTTGGAGGCTTGACTTCAGGATCCTAAGTTGTTGATTTGGCCTCTTTAGACCCCGCGCGACGCTGTCGAGTGTTGCCCTACCCGCGCGAGGTTGAGATCAGAATGTAGTTGATTAAGGAGTATGGTCCGGCGCGCGACCTGGAGAAAGAATTGCGCAGCTTTTTGGGACCATACCCCTTCAAGCCCCCTAGTCCAGTGCTGCACCATGCGCGAAGTAAATGGTTGGAGCTCTGGACTTAGAAAAAAAAGTTAGATGTTTTGATGGTGCTTGCTTGATCCTGGTTGATGGCGCGCGTATAATTCTACTGGCGTACTGCCATGAGCTTTTCATGGTTGCGCGTAGATGGTTAGGACTTGTGCATGAGTCTTGGAATTGGCTGAGTGTTTCACGGTTGAGTGTGGTTAGGGCCCAACATGCGTATGACTGATGCAGCATTTGGGACCATACCACTCCAGTGGGTGGAATTCTGGACTAAATGAGTTGTCTCCCTTCCGGATGATTTTCGAGTGTGGGAAAACTGTAGCAGTGCGCACACAGCCGTGTGGCTACTCTAAAATATTCACCTTTTGGTGACTTCGCATGGTGCGCGTGTCTTAGGCCATGAAGCATACGTATATATATAGTCTTTAAATCTGTGTAAATTGTTGTCTACAATATTTGCACGTGTTAATCCACTTTGAACAGGTTACCGCGAATGAGAATTGGCATAAAGTTGTGTCAGGATAATGAAGTGGAAACCCTAGCCTGCGCTAATCCTCTGGTGTGCCACAACAGCAATGTGGCATGAAGCAAGGAGATGTGGCTTGTCTTGAAGATTGTAGGTGTAAGCGAAACTTTATTTTAGCCAATGTGTTTTTGCGTATACCCAAAGTGGTGCATGCATTTGTAGCACAGTTTACGTTTTGTAAGCGTTTTCAAATATGGCTAAGCATGCGCGCGAGACACACACGCTCGTATGTAAAGCAGCAGGGCCGCATGGAGATTAGCGTGCTTGTGTGTGTAGCAGCAAGCTCGCCTGGATACTGACGTGCTCATATATAAAAGAGCATATGCGTATGGCGACTTACGTGTTCATATGTAGAGGGGAATACGCGTGGCGACTTACGTGCTCGTAAGTAGAGGATCATGCGCGTATGGTGACTTACATGCTCATGTGTGGAGCAACAAGCTCGCAAGGAGACTGAGATGCTTGTATGTAGAGCATCAGGCTTATATGGAGATTAACGTGCTCAAATGTCAAGGAGCATGCGCGCATGGAAACATATGTGCTCGCATATAAAAGAGCATGCGCGTATGAAGACTTACGTGCTCGTATGTGGAGAAGTGCGCGTATGACGACTTACATGCTCGCTTGTAAGTAAATAAGCATGCGCGCATGGCGACTTACGTGCTCGTATGTAAAGAAGCCTACACGTGTGGCGACCTACGTGCTCGCTTGTAAGTAAGTGAGCATGCGCGCGTGGCGACTTACGTGCTCGAATGTAAGTAAGTGAGCATGCGCGCGTGGCGACTTACGTGCTTGAATGTAAAGGAGCCTGCGTGCGTGGCGACTTACGTGCTCAAAATTAAAGGAGCATGCGCGCGTGGCGACTTACGTGCTCATATGTCAAGGAGCGTGCGCGCGTGGCGACTTACGTGCTCAAATGTAAAGGAGCATGCGCGCGTGGCGACTTACGTGCTCAAATGTAAAGGAGCATGCGCACGTGGCGACTTACGTGCTCGTATGGGGAGCAACAGGCTCGCATGGAGGCTGAGATGCTCGTTTGTTAGAGCATTAGACTCGTATGGAGACCGGCGTGCTCGTATGTAGAAGAGCATGCGCTTGCCGGCGACTTTCGTGCTCGTATGTCTTGCACCTTTCTAGCCTTCATCGGTGTGCGTGAGGATTGCTCGTCGCGCTCTCCTGATTTAATGTATGGCCAAATCTGCAAATGTCACTATCGAATGTGGGTGTATTATGAGGCGCCCCGCCTTATGTTAGTATTTCTTGAAGTTAGAGTAAAGTTGACAAGATAAATTGTAACAACGGGTTTGATATATGGAAAGGACTGTATCGAAACATTGTCCTTATAAGGAGCTTGTTCTATGTATCCTTATTTTATAATTCATGAAAACAATTTTTACCCTCATAAAAGTGTTACATTATACTAATCCCAATACAAGCACAATATATAGGAATAATGCACCCCTTCACGATTTTGATAAAAGCTTGACAAAGAAGGGACCTTTTTGCAAATGGTCTTATATTTAACATAGTTACTATTAAATTGGATTTGAAGACAAAAGTGCACACGAAGGTAGGTACTGACATCATGATGGAGCATTTATTCTTGACTTGTCCTTTCATTGTAATAAATGATTTGCATTACCCTCTTTTTAGAAAACGAAAGCTTAAAAAAGTCTCAAATTCACTTAAATATTAAAGAGTGCGCGAGACTAGCATGCAAGTGATGACGCCCTCTAGCGGGAAAAGGTTTACACTCGCTTAACACTGCGTTAAGGCAGACAAAAGCATGCTCGCGCGGTGGACATGCCCGCGCATGTAGAAGTTGCTCGCGCATGAAAGCTCGGTCGTGCGACGTAACCGTGCCTGCGCATAAAGGTTTACTCACGCGGCGGGACCGTATCCGCGCATGAAGGCCGTGCTCGCGCGTGAAAGCTTGGTCACGCGGTGTGACCGTGTCCGCACATGAAGGTCGTACTTGCGCGTGAAAGCATGGTCACGCGGTGTGCCCGTGTCCGCACATGAAGGTCGTGCTCGCGCGTGAAAGCTTGGTCACGCGGTGTGGCCGTGTCCGCGCATGAAGGTTTATTCACGCGGCGGGACCGTATCCGCGCATGAAGGTCGTGCTCGTGCGTGATGGAGTTGTAATTGTTTGAGACATAATAGAGGTGGAGGCAAAGTAGTACCTTGTTTGAAGCTACTCACGCCGTATGATCGAGGGGGGAACATTACTTCGTACCATGAGCGCTAATCATTAGATGATGTAAAGGATGGCGGGCTGGAGGTGGTGACCGGTGTCCGCGTGGTGGAGGAGGTATATGCTTGTTGCGTGACTTAGTGAGTATGCTCTCACGCGACGTAGTTGATGCCGGAGATGACATGTTGATTGTTACGCGAGACATGGTTGATGCTGTAGATGACCGTTGGTTTTTTATGCGCGCGGCGTGGTTAATGCTGGAGTGTTTTGAAGCGCAAGTGTTACCAATTGTTTTATCATGGTCGCGTGGATGCTTGATCAGAGGAGATTCCCTTTTGCATAGTGACAACGTATAGATGTAAGGTAGGGAACATTAGTACACTTTTACCTGTCAGTGTCAGTATATGTCCCCTCACAAAAGATGTGCTTGCAATAAGGGTTATACCTTGTGCAACATGATTTTTAACTTGATAGTTGTACACATTTTCATAAAAATAAACGTTTCCAAATCAGAGAATAATAATAATCCATTCTTTGAATGGATCTGGAGGTACACCACGCATTATAACTTGTATCATGTATAATTATAATTATAATTTGATACCATGGGGAGTGGTTTGAGGAAAGCAATAAAAGGGAATTGTGCAACTCCCACTTGTACATCATGCTTTACCACCTGTAACTTCACTTTTACCATGTGAGAAAAATAATGTAAAATATGATGTAACATTGACATGATAGGATGGACAGATTTCAAGTTGTATGATAAAACAAGAAGGCAAACATCATCCCACCAGATCGGATCTGAGTCTTATCGCAAAAGAGAAACTTTGAGTTTCAGATCCAAAATTTTACGCCCCCCTTTTTTTTGCTAAAAATTAAAAGTTTCCAATCTGAAGCAAGATTCAAGGGCGGAATTCTTCCAGAACTAAGATCTAGAACTTCGGGGAGAGAAGAATCACAAGACGTGGTTCTCAAATCATAGAAGTATCAGATCTAGGAATAAGAAAACTCAAACCTGAAGTTTTTTACCGAGAACCGTTTGTAAAAACTCGAGGAAAACAGATCTGTAAGGACGGGTAGAGAAGAAACCGAGTTGTGGTTCTTGTTGGATGTAGAATTTGATACGGTGGGCGCCAATGAAGAAACACGGCATCACCGCTGGGATGATTGGACCGCTTTCTCTCAGGGGATGAAGAATCACTCCTTGTTCTTCCCCTTGAACCCAGATCTGCAATGGAGAAGAGAAGAAAGTGGAGCTGTAGAGATTGCCGGTAGGAGAAGATTCTCCTATTTCCAGCTACAAAAAGTGTGACGGCTCCATCCTCCCCTAACCTCAATGGGCCAGGCCCAGTTAGGGGGTATCTCTACAAGTCTCCAGCCCAAAGTAGTGTAAACTACATTGCGTTGGGCCTCGCGGTTGGGTTAGTATGCAGCAATAATAAATAGTTAATATAAAAGCAACAGGTAACGGGAAGCCCGGCCGCTCATGTCGGGTCTAGTACCGTACCCCATCAATTATAATAAAAAGATATGTGGGCTTACATGTTAGTTGGATCTGCATGCTAATTAACTGAGTTATGCAAATTATACAAGTGGGCCGAAGCTATTGATTATATTCCATGATGGGCCGATTAGATGTAGTAATTGTGTGAGTATTTGTGATTATTGTTGCCTAGTAGTGCATGAGAACTAGATCCATTTATTAACGGGTACAAAGTTGACAAGAAATTTAAATGGTAAAAGGGTTATGGTGAGTAAACTGATAAAGGAGGTGTAGATATTAAAAATTGCTTAAACTAAATTGTATAGTTTTGGGCTTGAGATTGATGGGGCCGAGGATTAATAGTGGAGAACATGTCAATGGACCGTTGTATTGTGTAATAGGTACCCAGACCAGGAACTTGTGTATGTATGATGTATTATGTGAATATTTGCAATATGTTGAGCAATGCTCATGATTTAATGCATGTAATAGTTTAAGTGACATGAATTGATAAATGCTTTTGAGAGACATGGGCACTGCTGATTGACTGAAACAACTTGCGCAACCTGTTTAATGCTAGTGCACTGTCTAATAAAGACATGTGAAACAATACGCACTAAGCTTGTATGCGAACTGACTGTTATGTGCAACTATCATAGGATTTGATTGATCATTTCTATTATACGAGTAATTAATCTTACCGAGCAAATCTAAGGTGAGTTCACTGCTCTTTTCCAAGCATGCATCCCGGGGAGGGATATCGGGTAACGTTCCGGGGAGGAACGTCAGGTTAATGGGATGCTTGTTATTACACTCATTGTCTATCACATAAGACCCCTTACATCTACCGATAGTTGCCGGGGAGGCAACGAGGTTATTAGTTGATAGTGCTATTAGGTTTGGCACCCTCACACCGTACCGGGGAGGACGGGCATGAACTAATTTCCTTAAAGCATGACCAATGTTTTGATAGAGACATTGGGGTTGGGCAAATACATCTTGTAGCCATCTGCGGTAATCGAGTTAATAACAACATCAAATCAAATTATTGAACTGTTGAACTGTTTTATACATATACCTGGTAACTAAACGCATTAACAAAACTTTGAACTCACCAGCGTCGTCTGACACACTTGTTTGCATTCTTGTAGGTCGTTAGATGTCTTGGATTGGAACTTGCTGTCTGGAGTAGCTGGAGTGGTCATGGGTCGATTGGAGGGATTTCATGTGATTGGGTTCTTGATACTATACATTGGTTTTGAAACAATTTAACTTTGGTTTACTATTTGCTTCCGCTGAACATGATGGGTTTTTATTAAACATACTATTGGTACTTTTAATTAATAATTGTCAATTTCATTTTTAAACTTGTTATGGGTTCAATGTAATTAGTGGCTCATTGTTGGTACATCACGCGCCTAGCAGGGACATTCCCTAGGTGGTATTTTGGGGGTGTGACAGTTTGGTATTAGAGCCACTGGTTATAGTGAACTTAGTTTTAAAACGGTTTTATAAAACCAGACTATAACCGAACAAGTTCTGAATATGACCATGACACTCAGCTCCAGACTGCAAGGTTCATCTCTCGTATACTCATTGTACTGCATAACCAGTGAACACTTACATATGATATTGCATGTGATTGCACGTTTAGCACAACAGTATGAATTCATGTATTACTTGCATGTGTTATGTGACTGATAGGGTGGTATTTCCCTAAACATTCATGACTCGCGTTTTGTGATGTTCTTTGCTTACTACTCGCGTTTGAGGAACCATTTGACATGAGTTAAGAGGAGCTGAGATGAGCTTGCAAATCACAATATTATTGTGGGTGCACACATAATAATAATAATAATGTGGGGTGCATGTGAGTCCCAGTGAGACTTAACGAGTGAAAAAGGGGTTCTGTTCCGTTATTTGATCGATGTGAAACACAACAGTCTTTAAGAGTCATAGCAGTGATTGTCTCTTTCTTGAACGTGACCTTTTCACTCCTCTCTGAATCCTTTCGAATCTCGATGCTATCGAGTATTACCTGAACACCCATCTGAACGCGTAGCGAACTGTGTAGAATGTAGGGTGCTTGTACGGACATCCCTGAGTTGGATGTTGCAACGACAATGATTGGTCTATACCTTTCTCACTTTTCTTCGTTTGCTGGAACTCTATGTATTGACGTCTTAGACTCTGAAGTGCGATCACTTCTGCAACACTCTGGAAACATGCCGTGTATTATTCAGTCAACTTGCAAGAACGATGGACAAGAGGATGAGTGTAGCGCCTTACCAACCTCAGTATTGGGACGACCCTGGTTACCAGCAACGAACACCTGCAGATTGACTTCAACCGAATCCCTAACCCTAGTCAGCGACTTATGGGAGTCAACTCTTACGAATCAATCGGGACATAAGCGATGACAACAGATTATAGTGTGGAATGTGTGACTGCCAGCACAATGAGTAGCGCGATAGGACGTGGCGTATAATGTGGAAAGATGGACTTGGTTGGTGAGATATCGTAGGGCTCCGTTTCAAGCAACGATGTTAGAGACAACAGTCACGGCGACATCAAGGTATTTGTAACCATGACCTACAGTATGAAAATGAAGGTGCCTACGACATGGATTGGCCGTTGTTAGAATCAAGACGACAACAACCAAGGGAACGACGACAATAACAACACTGGAAATGATGCTCGTGGAAGGACATTTAGGATTGGCGTAAGCAACGCCAGGCATAGCAGCAACATGGTAGCTTGTATGGGTAGCTGTTCGCTTCGTCTCTATTCTGCTTAACCCTGATACTTCTTGAACCCAAACCTGACGTGGAATCGGCTGATGGCAAGTCAAATGAAATCTCATATGTTCGTTAGGGTGTAAACACGACCTTGTGGGACGAGTGTTCGACGTCGACCTTCCTTCTACTATCCTCGATGGTTACAACGCAGTAGTTAGTGTGAATTGGTTATCCAGGAATCACGCAGGTACACCCAGTGAGGAGAAAACTTTGTGTGGAGAATCGTTATTTGTTCTAAAGCATCAGAGTAGTGCAAAAGTTAGCGCCATTTCAGTTGTGAAGGCGAGAAGTGTCTACGGATGGATTAATCCGCTGTGTTAGCAACCGTTACTGATGATAGGGCTGAGGGAAAAGAGGATCAAGGATCCACCAATTGTTTGTGATCCCTCTCGGTTTGTTACCCGAGGAACTTTCGGGCTTACTTCCACAACTGTTAGGCAGAATCTCAGTTTAATCTCACGCCAGAAGCAGCCTTGATCACTCGTACTTCATACCGTCTTGCACCAGGAGGGTTGCAAGAACTGTCTAGTCAACTTCAGGAACTACCGGGTGGGAGTTTTAGCGATCTAGCTCCTTGTTCTGGGGAGCCCGGGCTCTATTGTGGAAATGAAGGACAAGTCCTTTCGTACGCGTACATACTACCCCAAGGTGGCAATCATAGACCGTCACCCTCTATCTCGCATCGACAACCTGCTTGACCCGCTGCAATGATCAAGCTTCTATTCGGAACCGACTTAAGATCAGACTGTCACTTGATGGAAGACCCAGGGGAGGATGACTTCTAACACGGCGTTACAGGCACAGTACGACCACTACGATTTTCTGTTCTCGTTGTTTAAAGTTACCCAACACACCAGCAGCCTTAGGGATCAGATGAGTAGTATGTGCCAACCCCATCTTGCCAGAATCGCCAACCATGTTTATCTAGGACGTTTTGAATCACTTCCAGGAGAAAGGAGCACCATGAACGGCACTTGTATTTCATCGTAGCGCTTCTAGGGGAGGAGCATCTACGTGCAAAGTCTACCTAAGTGTGACTTCAGGATTCGGGAAGTACACATTTTTTAGTCAAATAACGATTCGGGAAGTCTACACGTGGATCTCGCTAAGATCCATTTTGTTAGAAACTGATCAACATCAAAGATCCCTTCGAGGATACAGGAGTTTCTTGGTCTCACTAGATACTATCGTAGCTTAATCACAGGATTTTCGAAGGTCGCGCAGCTTAAATCTCCTTAGCACAACAAGGTGCTGTGTTCGTGAAAGACAAGATAGGAGGACGTCTTTTCAGCTTTCGAATCCCAACTTTGCAATGCACTGAGCATCGTCTTTACCCAAGGGTGCGGGTGATTTAGTAAGTGTACCATGATGGTCCGAATCAGAGTCCCAGTTACACACCGACGCAACGCGAGAGAGTGATGACTTACGTAATGGAGTTACGAAGAGGAACTGCACGACACACAACCTGCGGTGGAAACCACAGTCTTTGGATTTAAGTTAGAGGCATTACTTAGACGGTACCGAATGCACTAGTTAGACCGATCACAAGGGCCTCCCGTGTACCCTGGTTTCGAAAGAGCTAAAATAGTTAGTGGCATCGCTGGATGGAACTTTTGGATGATTACGACTGTGAAACTTGAATGTGCACGAGCTTTGCAGCTTGCTATCGACTCTAACATACCTGATCAGACTCGCCTTGCTCAAACTGAAGAACTGAAGGAAGAGTGTTCTCAAGATTAACCCATGCGGGGCATGGGGAAGCAACCTTTCGCATGTCGGACGATATTTAGTACTTCATGGAACGAATATGAACCTCACTATACAGCAACCTTAGGAAACTGGTGCAGACGAAGCACACGAGCCTCGATATTGTTGGTGCACTAAATGTCTGCTGATTACGTCATAATCAAGTCTTGTGTCTAGAATTGTTTGAATGATCACACAATAGGGTTAAATTAGGGTTTGTAATGTATTAACTTGAAGATTTCGCTTGAAATCAGTTCAAGCGAAATCAACATCTTGAGATTTAGCTTGAAACAAGTTCAAGCGAAATCAACAAGTGAAGATTTCGCTTGAAACCATCTCAAGCGAAATCAACTGCTTATAAATAGGTTGTGTGGGTTCATTTGTTAGTGGAGATGGTCATTGTGTGAGAGACAAAGTGCTGCCGGATTTGTATCAGAAAACATTGTACAAGCACTCAAATCAATCAGAAAAGAAGGATTAAAAGGATAATAGCTGTTATGACTTTGTTTACGTTGATTCCGCCTTCGTATGCAAAGTTGAACTGCCTTAACTGACGTTTAGAGGTCGTTGAACGGTCCAACAAGTGGTATCAGAGCTCAGGACGAGGAGTTCATACCATAGCAGCGGATTCTCTTCTTTCTACTCATTTCTTTTTATAATTTTCTGATCTGAACGAGTTCCAACGGTCGAAATGGTCTGATTTTCGAGTATATCGTGTAAAACAGAGTTTTAATAAAGCCTACAAAGATTCGGACTAAAATTCAGATTAAAACATGTTAAAAATGATCTAAAACTGAATTTCGCTTGAAAGTGTTCGAAGGTTATAGGTTAATTTCGCTTGAATTCAGACAATTTGACTTGAAATCAGACAATTTCGCTTGAAACTATTGAAGCGAAATTGAGTTTATTGGATTTCGCTTGAATCTGCTGGTCCTTGTATCTGTGGTTTTCGCTTGAATCAGATCTGATTTCGGATTTCGCTTGAAATCAGTTGAAGCGAAACTGATCTTGTGGTTTTCGCTTGAATCAGAATTGTTAGTAGATTTCGCTTGAATCAAAGCTGGTTGTAGTTTTCGCTTGAACCTATTGAAGCGAAATTGTATTTCTGGATTTCGCTTGAAACATAGCTTGGATCAGATTTCGCTTGAACAGTTATATAGAGTTGATTTCGCTTGCAGCTGTTTATACTTCAAGGATTTCGCTTGAACTTGCTGAATTTTTAAAACTTAAAATTTTTCTAAGTGTTTTGTTGTTTTTGCAGGAACATTCACGATGGATGATCTTTTCATGAACCCGTTTAGCGACATGTACGCGTTCGCTGGAGATTCTGGAAACAATGATACTTCGTCAAGCAATGTGAATGATAACCCGCCAAAAGAGAAGAAAAAGGAAGCTTGGGAGTCGGAAAGTGCCTTCGGAACGTTCAATAAACCTCCAAAGCTTATGGCTATTGAAGAATACAGTCGGTGGTCAAGAAAGTTTGAAGACTGGTTGATGGCATTCGCATTTCCCAGCTGGAAGAGTTTGAAAAACGGTTATGAACATGGAAAGAAATATGGTGAAACTTTAAGAGCAGCTGAGGAAATTGATTCGTTTGTAGCTGAACAAAAGTGTGTGGCATTGTTATTCCAGTCAGTCCGGGAAGACATTATTGCTTTGATCGACTATTCAAATGCAAAAGATCTTTGGGAAAAGTTAGAAAAGAAATGTATCGGTAGTCAAGAAATTAAGAAAAACAAAAAGAAACTTCTTAGAAAAGAGTTTGATTTGTTTAGATGCTTAAAGAACGAGTCAGTTTGTAAAATGATAGAAAGATTTGGTCATCTGAAGATGGAATTAGTAAGACATGATATCGACATTCCTGAAGAAGATCTTATCGACAAATTGTTCGATTCGTTACCTGATGAGATGGATTGGAGATATTATGCACTGATGCTGAAGAATACCATCAAAGAACCAGAAAAGTTGACATTAGATTTGCTGATTGAGAAACTCGAAAGTCATGAGTTGGAGTTAAAGAAGACGTACAAAGTTAATCATTCATCTTACCAGCAGAATTTGGATTTGTATTATCCAAAGAGCATGATGCCGAAAGTTACTTCTCCAAAAACTGCGTTTTCCTGCTGAAAATGTGTCGACAGCTGGCAAAGAAAGTCAAAGTACTCAAAGCAGCGGAAGTCACAGTGGTTATCACAGTGGATCTTCATCTTCTGGAAATCATTCAGATGCAAAGAATCGTTTTCAGTGTAACATCGCGATAGATTTGAAGAATGCTCAGAACTTTGATGAGGAATCGGCCAAGCAGCAGATGATTTTCCTTGCATCGGTGTTGGAATCGTATGAAGGGTTAGTAGCTGGGAAGATAGGCAACACAAATCTGACGAAAGAAGATTACGATCAGATTGATCCGGAGGAAATGGAACTGATCGATATTCGTTGGGCTATGGCAAGTGCTGTTCGTCGTGCACAAAGATTCATGGAAATTACCGGAAGAAAGACAATTGGTGGTGCGTCTACTAAGTTGGGGTTTGATAAATCGAAGGTGACTTGTTTCAAGTGTAAGCAGAAGGGTCACTTCAAACGAGAATGCCGAAACGCTTATGCTGATGAATCGGAGAACCCTTTCAGAGATGATTACTACAAGAAGGCAATCTATCACCAGAATAAATCCGAGCCGCCTAGATTGAAGCAGGTTGAAGACAACAGAGAAAAATCTAGAGCTCTTGCAATGATTTACGATGATGAGGGTTATGATTGGAGTCAAGAGGTTCTACCGGAAGAAGATACGGTTGGTTATGCATTCATGGCGAAAAATGACGAACCTATTCCATGGAAAGATGATCGAACTGAAGAGCAAAAGTATAGATACAGAAAAATGATAGCTGAAAACAAAATCATTAGAATATCTCGTATCTTTCTGGAAGCAAGGAGAGCCAATAGATGGGATCCAGATAGAGAGTGCTATCTTGATGAGTATGGAAATATTGCAATCGATGATAGTACACTTGATATTGAAGCCATAATCCAGCAATACAAAGAAGATGATGAGTACTGGCAACACAAATGGTGGGGAACTCCAACCGAGAAAATGAAAGAGGAAGGGAAGAAAGAAAAATAAGAGAAAGAGAGAAAAGAGAAAGAAGAGATCGAGAAAGCAAAGAAGATTGATACTGGAGTTATTGACACAACACAGGAGTTGACTGCTGAAAATCTTGGAAGAATGGCTGACAAAGTGCTAGCTGCTAAGGCACTTGAGGTAGACTCTAACTCTGTGTCTGAGTCAAAAAGCCAGGTAAGTTCAGATGTGTCAACAAATGTGTCAGGTAAGAAAATCGATGGAAATGCTGATTGCAAAAATTGCAACAAAGAGTGCAAATTTTGTAGCACAGTCACGTATCTCAACGGGAAGAAAGTTGATGATCTGACAGCTAAGGTCAGAAGCGTTGAGAATCAGATTCTTGATCGTGACAAAACAGTTAAAGCTTCAACTGAACGGATAAGAGAATTAACTAAACAAATTGAAAATGATAAAATTGATCATGTCAAAATTAAACAAGAAAATGAAAAGTTGATTCTTGAAAACCGTCAGATTTCTGAAAAATTTGAAAAACTCAAAAGCACAATGAAAGATTGTGATGATCGAAATGGTAAAACTTTTAAAGAAAATGAACATTTGAAAGCAGTGCTTAGAGTCAAAGAAGAATCAATCAACCAACAACTGGATGAAATCGCTAAATTGAAACTTAAAGTTCAAGAGGCTGTAATCGAAAACGAGCGAATCCAGTTGAAGCTTAACAGTTACAGCTATGCAAGCTTTGTTTTGCAACATATCATTCCTAAACCTATCAGGAAAGACAAAGCGGGCGAAGATGTGTATTGTGATGGAACTGGGGTGGGGTTTCATCAAGTTCCACCACCTGTTCTTGATAATTACACTAAAAAGCAATCTGGGTTGGTTGAAATTGAGGAAGAAAGTGTAGTTAAACTTCCGGAAAACATTGATGTTACTTTTACATCATCTGATGATAGTGTTCAGACAGAGATTGTTAAGAGCACAGCTGAAAGTGTTTTAATGTCTGATTCAACTGAAGATGATGAGTGTTTCTTGGACAAGTACATTCAGAAATCAAAATCCAAAAACAACTTAAGTGATGAACCGGGTCTTGTGATGTACAAGATGGCTGGATCTGATAAGTTGTATTCGGATTTTGAGTTTCCAATTGAGAATGTTAATGTGAAAAAGTTGACAAATGTTTTCAAATTGGTTGAAGTTGAGTTGTCAGAAGTGAACAGTTTGAGTCAAACAAAAAGGCAAATGAATTTTGAGAAAGATAAAGCTTATTACAAAAAGCCTGTTGTTCCACCACGTTTTTATAATAACAATCGAAACAGTTGGTCAGGTGGTTATCGGGGTGGTAATAGTTATTAGAAGAAGAGTTTTCAAAACAAGAGGTTTGCTGAAAAGAAGGTGTTTGTGAACAGTTCAAGTTCACTTTCTGACGAGGAAAATGAAATTTTTTCAAAATCAAATAAATAATTCTTTGAGAAAAGAGCTTCACATTATCAGTCTGAAGGCACAAGTCGAGTTGTTGATACTCGAACATGTTTTAGATGTAACAAAGTTGGTCACATTGCAAGAAATTGCACCAATGTGAAGCCTAAGACTGAAAATGTGAAGATTCAACAGAAGAAAGTTGATGTGAAGGGTAAAGCACCAATCATTGTTGAGAAAAAGGGTGTGAAAAATAACAACATCAAAGTGAAAAATGAACCTGTAAGGAAAGTGGTAACTAAAAACGACAAATTTTATAAACAGGTTGCATTATCTCAACAAGTTTGGAAACCAAAAACTGAAATGAAAATTTCAACTTCTGAAGTGAAAAAGGCTGAAGAATCAATTTCGGTTGATTATGATGCAAATTTTCCACCTTTGAAGGCTGAAAATTTCAAAATTCAAATTGCGAGAGTCAAGGTTACACCTAAGGCTGATGAGGCCTGGGTGGACACCATGTTTGAATAAGCAGTTTGAATTGCCGGAGCTTCCTGGATTGCGAAGCATGAATCGGCATCTTTATTAAAGTTGGTTAATTTGAAGTTTGTTATGTGCAGGATCTTCAAAGAGCCATTTCAAGATGGATCATGGATAGTGGCGCATCTCGACATATGACAGGAAAAACTGCATTACTGTATGATGTGAAGAATATCAATGGTGGTTATGTGGGATTTGCAGGTCATGAAGGTGGTAGAATTGTTGGTGAAGGAACGTTATCCAATGGGATTGTGACGTTTGAAAGAGTTAACTACATCACTGAGCTGGAGAACAATCTGCTTAGTATCTCGCAGATTTGTGACAATCTGTATACTACTCACTTCACTGATAAAGAATGTTTGATTTTGAAACCTGGTTTTGTTGTTCCTGAAGAATGGATTATCATGAGGGCACCTAGAGTGAATGATTTATATGTGTTAGATATGTCTGTAGCAACTACAACTACTGGTCAAGCACATTGTTTTGTGTCTAGAGCAACTGAGAAAGAATCAAGATTGTGGCACCGCAAGATGGGGCATATTCACCTAAGGAAGATGAATCAGTTGGTGCACAATGATTTGGTATTGGGAGTTAATATCAAAGGTTTTCATCTGGAAGGGGAGTGCATTAGCTGTATCAAAGGCAAGCAGAAGAAAAAGTCACACCCTACAAAGCAAGTCAATTCAGTTTCGAGACCTCTGGAAAGACTTCACATGGATTTGTTTGGTCCGGTGAATGTCAAAAGTATTACAGGAGATTACTATTGTTTGGTCGTTACTGATGATTATTCCAGATTTTCATGTGTTTCTTTCTTGAAGACGAAAGGTGAAACATTTGACAGTTTGATGGGGCTGTTCAGGAAGATTGAGAATTTGTATCAAAGGCGTATCAAGAGAATTAGAAGTGATAATGGTACTGAATTCAAGAACAGCAAGATGGAGGAATTTTGTGATGAAAGAGGTATTTTGCATGAGTTTAGTGCTCCGTACACTCCGCAGCAGAATGGAGTCGCAGAACGCAAAAACCGGACACTAATCAAGATGGCTAGAACTATGCTCGCAGATTCAAAGTTACCGATTAATTTTTGGGCTGCAGCTGTTTCTGCCGCATGCTATACGCTCAACAGGGTTCTCACTGTCAAGAAGTTCAACAAAACATGCTTTGAGCTAATCAATAACCGCAAACCGAATTTGAAGTATCTAGAACCGTTTGGGTCACCCTGTACGGTTATAGAGCCTCATGGAAAGTTTGGTCCGAAGAGCATTGAGGGAATTTTTGTTGGTTATGCAAATCCGATGCGACGTGTCTTCGTTCCAACTGAGAAGCGGATTATTGAAGCTGCAAATGTTGAATGTCAAGGTTATACTATGCCGCCACAGAATCCTGGTGATTCATGGCTTTATCATTATGCCAAACTGTGGGATTCGTTTGACATGAGAGAAGAATCAGAGGATGATGAAGATTTCTTTGATGAGTTGGATATTTTGCGTGAATATGAGTCGCAACTAAGATTCCCAGCTGAGTATTCAAGGAGACCACAGGAAACTTCAAATGACGATGAAGCAGGTCCGAGTAATGCTGGTGAACATGATGATGTCCAACAGAATGAAGTTGCTCAAGATAATCAGTCGGCTCAGGATGATAATCTAGAAGCTGAAAACATGCCAGTATTTGATCATGGTGATTCAGATTCAGATTCTGAGGGGGAGCAAATTCAGATTTCAAGTCAAACAAACCAAGTTGGTGAACAAGATGCAGAGCAGAATGTTACTAATCTGGAGGGAAATGTAGATGTTCCAAGTGAAGTGATGCCGCGAACTTTTTCATATCATCCAGAGGAGTTGATCATAGGAGAATTGCAGACAGGCGTTCGCACTCGAAATCAGATTGATAAAGGACTTACATGTTTTTATACAAAAGTTGCTCCTTTGCAAACTGAATTCTCATTGAGTTGTTTTATCTCGCAGATTGAGCCAAGAACTTACAAAGAGGCGCTTACTGAAGACTCTTGGGTCAATGCAATGCAGGAGGAACTTAGTCAATTCGAGAAATTGGGAGTGTGGAAGTTAGTTGATTTTCCAGATGGTCAGAGAAAGATTAATACCAAGTGGGTATTCAAGTGTAAGAGGGACGATAGAGGAGTTGTTGTAAGGAACAAAGCTCGACTCGTTGTTCAGGGATTTAGTCAACAGGAGGGAATTGATTTTACCGAAGTCTATGCTCCTGTAGCACGACTAGAGGCAATCAGAATTTTCCTAGCATTTGCGTCTTGGAAGAACTTTAAAGTTTATCAGTTGGATGTTAAATCGGCGTTTCTTTATTGGAAGGTTAAAGAGGAGGTTTATGTCGGTCAGCCACCGGGCTTTACCGATCCAATCCACAAAAACAAGGTCTACTTATTGGACAAAGCGCTGTATGGTTTACACCAGGCCCCGAGAGCCTGGTACGAGACTTTGTCTCAACACCTACTAGCCTACAAGTTCATTCGTGGAAAAGTGGATGCCACTCTCTTCACTAAAGAGGTCGATGGTCATCTTCTGATAGTTCAGATTTATGTGGACGATATAATCTTTGGGTCGACAAATGAAAATCTATGCAAAGATTTTGAATCAGTGATGAAGCAAAAGTTTGAAATGTCATCAATGGGGGAGATGAAATTCTTTCTGGGTTTACAAGTTGAACAACTTCCTGAGGGAATTTTCATTCATCAGTCAAAGTATGTTCATGATATTCTAGAGAAATTTGGGATGTCAAGTTCTACTCCAGCTGCCACCCCACTTGCAACAAATCATGGGATTCACCCAGATCTCACCGGAGACAGGGCTGATGAAACGTTTTACCGATCCATGATAGGTTCTTTAATGTACCTAACTGTTTCACGTCCTGATATCATGTACCCAACGTGCCTCGCAGCAAGATTTCAGTCTAACCCGAGAGCATCGCATTTGATCATTGTGAAGAGGATATTGCGCTACCTGAAAGGAACTCCTTCATTGGGGTTGTGGTATCCTAGAAAAGGCGACTTTACGCTCGAAGGGTATTCCGATTCGGATTTCGGATGCTCCAAAGTCAATTCAAAATCAACAACTGCAGGATGCCAGTTCTTTGGTCCTAGATTGGTTACCTGGCAGTGTAAGAAACAAACGTCTGTGGCGTTATCTACATGTGAAGCGGAGTACGTTTCTGCTAGCAGTTACTGCTCTCAGATCTTGTGGATACAGCAACAGATGCGCGACTACGGTTTGCAGTTTCTTAACACACCTCTTTTTGTTGATAATGAGGCCGCAATAAATATAACAAAGAATCCAGTACATCACGCTAAAACTAAACACATAGAAATTCGTCATCACTTTATTCGTGATTGCTTTGAGAAAAAGTTGATACGAATTGAGAAAATCCACACTGACGAACAGAAAGCTGATTTACATACCAAAGCTTTTGATAAAAATCGGTTTAAATATTTGTTAAAACTGAATGGTATGAAGCTTCTTTCAGTGTCGGATGGCATAATTGGCGTTGATGAGAGTACTGTTGCGGATGAAGACGAGAAACAATCTGCAATGGTTTGTCGAATTTTTACTTGTTTTGGTATTTAGGGGGAGTAGATATTTGTATATAGTTTATTTTCAGAAAATACAAAAACAGTAAAAAATGCAAAAATACAAAAACATGATAAAATATGAAAAAAGAGCTTGTGTATATAGGGAAAATGATAGTACATCAGCTAGACGATTACAGTATGCTAAAGATTTGTAAAGTATAAAAGAGTTAAACAGTCTTACTGATGATGTGTCGATAGGTTTTCGCACATTTAGTAGATTTATTCGGGATATAAACCTAAAATTCAAACTTGTGAATTTGTGGGGAACGCTACTTGGATATATAGGTAACCCCTGAAATCTCGTTTGAAAGGTCTCTTAATCTGATATACTAGGTCTTTATACTCAATGATGTCTGGGGTATTATTCCGGGACTTCTGCTGAACAGTGGTTCTGACCTAGTCCCTGAATAATACTTGCTGCAATGCTTGAAACACAGCATTAAACCCTCAGCATGCTGAAACAATAAAATTGATAAACGCTGCTGTTGTATGCAAAAAGATCTTCTAAAGGGGACACACCGAAAATTCGAAGCTGATATCTCTCTGCGTATACGGAAGTATCGACCTTAGATCCCTCGGCCCTCGCATACCTAATTTATATACAGATATCATTGTAGTATACTCACCTGTAAGACTGATTATTGGGATTCTGGATACGGGAGTATATTCAAGAGGTGGGACACATGAATGATTTAAGTTCTTAATTCATCTAAATCGTATCCTGAGTAAATTGAAATTTGTGTGAGAATTTAAGATGGATCAGTATATCGACAATCGAGGTGAATTGTTTAAGTCTGAGTATGAAATGCAGCTTAACGGTACTTGTAATTTGTCTGAAAAGCTGATATGATTCCCTGACACGCTCGCCAAAAATATGTTTGTAAATAGTTTACTTTGTTAATTTTCTGCAATTTAAGTTTTCTGTATTTCATTTTCTTAGTTTAGATCACTTTGATAAAATCCAAAAAGATTTTATTTCTGCTTTATTTTCTGACAAAACAAAGTGGAGAGTTGATTGTTCGATTCTTAGATGTTTGAAGCAGATGCAGGAGATTCTGGACTGAAGAATGAGGAGAGCTTACTTTGAAGAAGTTTGAATTGTTTGAAAAGTCAAAAACAAGTTCATTAACTTGATACTTGTTATTTTCAGAAAATGTTTGAAATTGTTGTTTTTAAAATCAGTATTGATTCGTCAAAAGATCAACCGAGGTCATTAATTTGAACTTGGTAGATTAATCAAGTGATCAGGGTCATTAACTTGGACCTGAATACTTGAGTGGATTGTTAAAACTGATTGAGTTTGTGATTTATTGTTGAAAAGATAGAATTGTAATGTTTGTTGGTTGAGTAACAGGTTTGGATTTTTTTATTCCCAACGGAAGCTAAATGTTAAAGCTTGAACCAGATATCTCAGATTTTAGCATATCGAGAGGGGGAGTCTGTGAAAGGGGGAGTCTGGATCAACGGTCAAAGGGAAGATTGAAGTTTAAAGTTTGAAGATTGAAGATAGAGATTGATAAGAGTTTTTACAATGTTTGAAGATTGTTAAAGACAAAGACTTGAAGCCAAAGACTTCATCAACATCCAAGGGGGAGTCTGTTGGTGCACTAAATGTCTGCTGATTACGTCATAATCAAGTCTTGTGTCTAGAATTGTTTGAATGATCACACAATAGGGTTAAATTAGGGTTTGTAATGTATTAACTTGAAGATTTCGCTTGAAATCAGTTCAAGCGAAATCAACATCTTGAGATTTAGCTTGAAACAAGTTCAAGCGAAATCAACAAGTGAAGATTTCGCTTGAAACCATCTCAAGCGAAATCAACTGCTTATAAATAGGTTGTGTGGGTTCATTTGTTAGTGGAGATGGTCATTGTGTGAGAGACAAAGTGCTGCCGGATTTGTATCAGAAAACATTGTACAAGCACTCAAATCAATCAGAAAAGAAGGATTAAAAGGATAATAGCTGTTATGACTTTGTTTACGTTGATTCCTCCTTCGTATGCAAAGTTGAACTGCCTTAACTGACGTTTAGAGGTCGTAGAACGGTCCAACAGATATCCTATTCATCTGAGTTTTGATAGGATGTATTAAAACCTGAAGACCATGTACGGGTGACCGGGCCTGAACATAGCCACGCATGGGAACGAAGTTTAACATGTGGGAAAGTCAAGGTGGGATATTAGCAACCAGGAACACATGTATGGAAATGAGAACAGACTACCATGGATTTTGTCACTAGTCTACTTACAACTCAAAACGGAAACATTATCACCTGGGTGATCATTGATGGACTCAAGTTACCAGCACACTTTCTTGTAATCAAGAAGGCTGACGAGTCTTCACAGTTGTGAATGTTCCTCTGAGAGAGGCGGTTTTTAGGCACGAGGGGCCAACTCCTGTTACCTCTGAATTTGATCTATGCATGATTTATGTCAGGAAATACACAACACCCTTGGCTCACGTCAGGACCAGAGCATTGCTTATCGCCGTTGGGCAAATGATCAGAGAAAATGAACTCTCCTGGCACTCGAAGACATGCTGCGAGCATGTGTGGGACTGGCTTTGGTGCAATTTGAAGGACCCTTACCTATGGTTGAGTACTACGGTGGCAGTTATCATCTTGGTAACTAGACAGCTATGTTGAGGCATTACATAGACAATAATGCCAACCTTCTTGTTAGATTGGGATGGTTGACAACTTAATTACTGGTCCAGGACTGGTACTCAAAACTCTTGGGAAGGTTGTTTGGATCGGGATTCGATTGGTGGCAACGCGTGACCGTCAGGAAAGCTGATAAACTTGGGAAACGCTGGAAGATCGCTGTAGGCGATCGTATCGTGTTGAATGCTTAGGAAGCATGGAGAGCTTAACTGACGTCACGATGGACCATTCAACAGTCTGGGAAGAATTGGTAGCGTAACCTACAAACTCGAGTTACCCGACGAATTGGGTAACGTGCATGATATCATTTATGTCTCGAATCTAAGGCAGTGTTTGTCCGATAAAACGCTTGTGATACCCTTATTAGAGTCTGAGGTTAATGACAAGTTGCAGTTGTTGGGGGATCTACTGAAATCATGCACTAGGACATCAAGATTCGTTAGCGTAGTCGAATTCCAATCGTGAGAGTTCGTTGGAACTCAAGACGTGGACCGGAGTTCACGTGGGAGCGCGAGGATCAGATGAAACTCAAGTATCCTCAACTTTTTCCTGATGACAAATCTAATTCTGGTGCTACAGGTGAATTTCGGGACGAAATTCCTTTTCAAGTTGGGGATGATGTGGCACCTGAGGAAAACATACAACAATCTTGATTTATCACTTCACTCCTCTGTGCTTACTTGTCAAATTTCAGGACGAAATTTCTTTCAAGTTGGGGATGATGTGACAACCCGAACTTTCAAGGTTAGTCTTGTAATCCTGAGTTCTTATTGTTACTTTTTCACATCTTTGCTACGATATATATATTGTTAATCATAAACGTAGTAAAATATGTTGAGTGTATAGTTGGGCCACCTTTAAAATATGTTAATCCTATTTTGGGGTGTGTTACTTGGATTCCCTCGGCCTAGTCCCCTTTCCTAGAGCCCAATGACAGAAACAAATGGGGCCTGGTCCACGAACTCAAATTATGCGTATATAGGGTACGTAACTCTCATTATCTCACAAACACTCACCTTGCAACAACCCTAACCAATCTTTAAATAGCGACAACAGGGAAATCACTCGAGACATTACGTGTAGGTCGAGTCGTCCCTCTAGAAGGCCTATCTTCCACTCATCTTAGGAAACGATTCTAATATCACTCATCGGTTAGTATGCTTATGTTGTTCTCAATCTTTGTTGTGTATGGGATTTTAAGTTAGTCATTTATGATTATGCATGCGTCGTTACGATGACTTTATGATGTCGGTTTCTTGTATGTGTAAACTGTGATGATGATAAATACATTGGGTGACATATGTTGATGAATAGACGATTTAGGGTCATGCTAGGATTGATTTTGTGTGGTGAAACGTTAAGTAATGAATCAAACTTTGTGGCTCGATCTTAATACCCATAGGTTAGGGTGCACGTACATGAAGTATTGGTGAATGAATCATATGTTACAGTTTCTTGGTTGACACATGAAAATTAGATATTAAATGGTTATGGATTTGGATATGAATATGTGTTAAACTCTTGCTATTTGTAATGTGTACTGGATAGGCAATATTGTGTTGGGTTAATTTCTGTGGACACGAAAGAAGTTTATAATATGGTGAAAAGGAATGTTTAGAATTATTTGCAAATCATGAAAAACCACTATTATTTTGGGCTCAAAGTTGAAACGGTTGGGGAAGGGATCGGACTCCTTACTTGATTTTGTTATATATTTGGGCCACACCCATTCTAATTCATGTTGGGCTACTCTATTTAAAACATATTTTGGATAGTTAAGTATATAAAATTGATAATTAAAGTTGCATGAACTGTTATATAAATGAAGGTATTAACACTTGTGAATGATGAGTATTTGAAGTATGTCTTATTCCTAACTAATTGATGCGAATTTAGTTCGATGCTTAGGATTCATGTGTGTAAAAGTAATTGAGGGACTAATGAGGTGATGTATCGATTATTCCATGTTAAATAGTTAGAAGTATTTTGTTATTTGATGTAGGATTGTTAGTGGTATAATACTAAGTTATCATTATAATAAAAAGATATGTGTGGCTTACATGTTAGTTGGATCTGCATGCTAATTAATTGAGTTATGCAAATTATACAAGTGGGCCGAAGCTATTGATTATATTCCATGATGGGCCCATTAGATGTAGTAATTGTGTGAGTATTTGTGATTATTGTTGCCTAGTAGTGCATGAGAACTAGATCCGTTTATTAATGGGTACAAAGTTGACAAGAAATTTAAATGGTAAAAGGGTTATGGTGAGCAAACTGATAAAGGAGGTGTAGATATTAAAAATTGCTTAAACTGAATTGTGTAGTTGTGGTGTTGAGATTGATGGGGCCGAGGATTAATAGTGGAGAACATGTCAATGGGCCGTTGTATTGTGTAACGGGTACCCAAACCAGGAACTTGTGTATGTATGATGTATTATGTGAATATTTGCAATATGTTGAGCAATGCTAATGATTTAATGCATGTAATAGTTTAAGTGACATGAATTGATAAATGCTTTTGAGAGACATGGGCACTGTTGATTGACTGATACAACTTGCACAACCTGTTTAATGCTAGTGCACTGTCTGATGAATACATGTGAAACAATACGCACTAAGCTGGTATGCGAACTGACTGTTATGTGCAACTATCATAGGATTCGATTGATCATTTCTATTATACGAGTAATTAATCTTACCGAGCAAATCTAAGGTGAATTCACTGCTCTTTTCCAAGCATGCATCCCGGGGAGGGATATCGGGTAACGTTCCGGGGAGGAACGTCAGGTTAATGGGATGCTTGTTATTACACTCATTGTCTATCACATAAGACCCCTTACATCTACCGATAGTTGTCGGGGAGGCAACGAGGTTATTAGTTGATAGTGCTATTAGGTTTGGCACCCTCACACCGTACCGGGGAGGACGTGCGTGAACTAATTTCCTTAAAGCATGACCAATGTTTTGATAGAGACATTGGGGTTGGGCAAATACATCTTGTAGCCATCTGCGGTAATCAAGTTAATAACAACATCAAATCAAATTATTGAACTATTGAACTGTTGAACTGTTTTATACACATACCTGGTAACTAAACGCATTAACAAAACTTTGAACTCACCAGCGTCGTCTGACACACTTGTTTGCATGATTGTTGATCGTTAGATGTCTTGGATTGGAACTTGCTGTCTGGAGTAGCTGGAGTGGTCATGGGTCGACTGGAGGGATTTCATGTGATTGGGTTCTTGATACTATACATTGGTTTTGAAACAGTTTAACTTTGGTTTACTATTTGCTTCCGCTGAACATGATGGGTTTTTATTAAACATACTGTTGGTACTTTTAATTAATAATTGGCAATTTCATTTTTAAACTTGTTATGGGTTCAATGTAATTAGTGGCTCGTTGTTGGTACGTCAAGCGCCTAGCAAGGACATTCCCTAGGTGGTATTTTGGGGGTGTGACAGATTAGAATGGAACTCGAATTTGAAACTTAAATAAACAAAACCCGCAATGGAATCCGATTATGAAATAGAACCGAAGTTTAACAGAATAACACTCAAACCCTTACCGGAACCGTGAAGACCACGTTGATACGGTGTCGACTGAACCCGAACTGAACCATCGCTGTAACTGTCGGCTTGGTTGTTCATCGCAGACCCGAACCAAAGCAAACAAGAAGCAAATCATCTTTCATCAGATCTAAAGAAATATTGGAAACTAAAATTAAAGAAAAAAAGAGGGGTTTACCGATTGAACTCGTCTGAGTCAAAACACCACCGCCGCCGTCAAGGCTGCGCCGTCGCCGACGGTTCTGTCGAGCTCTACCATCGCTGCAGCCATCACACCTGAGTTCCGATCATCACCGATACTCTCCGACTTCACCCCCTCTCGGTCTCTGTCTCTCTGTGCTCGAATCGAACGTCCGACGACACCACCAAGCCACCACTGTTGTCGTTTTACTCCGCCAGACCACCAACCACGGTGGCCGGCCGCCGCACTGGTCGTTTGGACCACCTTGTGGTTTGCCGGTTTATTAACGTGGGGTAGGGAGACCTTGGG
The DNA here is from genome assembly GCA_030545235.1 of Helianthus tuberosus. Classification (NCBI taxonomy): domain Eukaryota; kingdom Viridiplantae; phylum Streptophyta; class Magnoliopsida; order Asterales; family Asteraceae; genus Helianthus; species Helianthus tuberosus. Next base: position 1,955 of record JARYGA010047769.1, on the reverse strand, counting down.
GGGTGTCAGCTGGGAACAATGGGTAGGGTCATGATGCTTGATTGAGTATGAGTGTTGTTGTAGAGAAGAAGGGAGGGGAAAGAGATGCAGGTGTGTGTGTAGATGCTTGCAGAGGAACTAGAATATGGGTGGGGAAGACATATGTAACGGTTGTTAACAAAAGAAGATTTGGGTTTGGCTAGTTTTTTTTTTATAATAATTAGGTTTGTTTAGTGGGCTTGGGCCCAAGGCCCACAAGCCCACTTCCTGTGTTTTGAGTGGCCTAATAAATTTCTGAAACCCATCTTCACAACTGAACGTCGTGAAATATCGTAGGGTATTATTTTAGGATTAAATTACGTAAATGTTGATGGAAAACCATGTGTGAGGTGCTCGTTCATCGGTTGCTTTAAAAGCGCGCAAATGGCATCGTTTGTCGTTTTTCAATCTGGTTTCCGATCTGATTTCAACTGCGATTCTAAAAAGAATAGAAAAGGAACACGAATTTTCTAAAAGTATAGAAATATGAAAAATTCGGGGCGTTACAATCTTTGTAGATTAGGCGCATTAGATCACAAGTATTATTATTTACTTGTACATTAAAACATTATCGACTTGTACCTTTTAATCCGTGCGTTGACAAAAATGTGTAGGTCGTCATGCTATCTTTGGATTTTTTTTAAATAGTATAGTTTATAAGATATGTCAAGAATACGTAAAAAAATTATAAGTTTGTTGTGGATGGGTGAATTGTAACTAATTATCTATAATTTTGTTAAAACCTTAGGGATCTAAATGTAATAAGTTTATGCGCTAACAAATAAATAGTTTTTAAAAGACTAAACTACCCTCATTTTAGGGGTCTTTCTATAAATAAAGTGAGGAAAAAGTTCTTATTTTTTGGGTATCTTAAAATACCGCTCCCTTATCCATTATATTATAGTATATATATTGAGTTAAATCATTATCAAATCTTTAATTATTGAGAATAAACAATAATCCTTAACTATCGTTCAACAAAATATCCAACTATATACATATTAACAAAGTATAAATTAACAACATTTGTGTGCATAGACGTATGTACCTCATGCTTTGAGAGGTTTTCAAAAAGAAAAATTGAGATTTCACTTTTAACCCAAAACTATTTGTTTTTCTGCTTATAACACCAAAAGTTTTCATCTCTTGCAATTTAAACTCCCAACTTTTATACTTTCAACTTTGGTCCCCACACTTTTCATATTTCGCAAATTTTTCGTTTTAAATTTTGCGAGTTAACACAACATAACGTGCGTGTGGTTCAACGTTTTAACATGTCATTTTACGCTTCATACTAGATTTTGCGAGTTAACACAACTCAACGTGCGTGTGTGGTTCAACGTTTTTACGTCGTCTATCTTTTCCTAGTTTGACAAGTTCGTTACAACGCGCGGGGTTCTAAATCGACTTAATTATTATTTTCTAGGTTTTACGTTGCAGTCTAATTTAACACACCGTAACTTCAGTATTAGTTGTCGCTGGCGGTGGTGTGGCATTGATGTTATTCGGCACGGTTTTACGTCCCCGCCGCATTACAGCGGGTGGTATCTAGTTAAAAACAAAATGTAATGAACAGTTCTTTAACATATGGAGTCTTTTTTTTCTATTCTAATATTACATACATACATATTAAAAACACAATCTAATTAATAGTGTTTTTAATATATTATATTTTCTTTACTTTTTAAGTTGGATAAGTTTCGTGTCAACTGGTATTGGTATCGGAAATTCCGTTACGGTCCGGTTCGTTATCAATGCATGAAGGTAAAAATCGGCACGTGTCTGATACAGAAAACGCCAAAAGTCAGTATCGGATTGAGTTTGAAAATCATATAGTTCGGGAAATTCGGTACTGCTACCCGGTACCATTTGCTCATCCCTGATCACGGGTACCGTATGAACAACAACGGTACCGTACAATTTTATTAACACGTAAA
>JARYGA010047768.1:0-26610 GCA_030545235.1 Helianthus tuberosus | reverse complement strand
TCCCGAACACGTGCCGATGAAAACCAAAAATGAAAAGTGTTAAAAAATTTCCTCGTCGTGTGGCACGACAGAGTGAGATTCACAAGTTGCAATGTGTCACCATGTGGCAAGCCTACGTGGCTGAATCATGACACCTATACCCTAGGCCTCTCCGTCGCGTGATGCGACCAGACCCATTTGGCTCGTCGCATGGAACGACAAGCACTAGATTCCATCTGGATGAACATGGTTTCCTAGCGTGACGCGACGGGGAAACCATGTTTCATCGCGTGGCACGACAATGCCATTTTTCAAGTATAAATAGAGCAGTTCAGAAGCAATTCAGTTGCACAACTCGATTTCGAAAAATCGATCCTTCTGACCTTCGAATCTTTGTTCCCGAATCGATGTCATGATCCCCGTGTACAAAACCCTAATCGTTGAAACGATACCCTGTCCGATTGATTCGAAACCCTAGCAACGAAATGTTGAAGTTCTGCCTGAATAAGGTGATACTTTATACGTTGCGGTTTTGATCTCGTGATTTTTGTTGAAGTTTAATTTGGTTTCTAACACTAATACGTGTTACATTGTGTGTTAATCTAGGAACCAGTACTTAAAACCAGGAGGCTTAAAAACCCTAAATTCTGCAATGTGAGTCATTCTCTTTTATCAAATACTTTCAAAACACTAAATGTTTTCCAAAATGTTACTTATATTACAGTGATTAAGTCTTTGTATTCTTGCTAGAAAACTACTGTCAGTATGTGGGGTTTTGTATACATTACTTATAATGCGTTACAGATTGGAAGAAGGACCTATAGTAATATGACCATAGTCACAGGAACGGCCAGGTGACAAATACTTTTGGGTTGTTCTAAGATATAAACAAATGTAAAAACTCATAATGCTATAATTATAAGAAAGTGTCTTTTTATACAATTGAATGAACTTACTAGTATTTTCCGCTGATCAACTGTTTTTAAACGCATTTAAGCTGATTTACTGTGAAGGGAAGGAAAAAGTACTACGAGGCACACAAGCTTAAATAAGCGGCTATGTCACCTGAATAAAACGTGTTTTGTAATTAAGGGTTTATCCCCGTGAAAATCCTTTATGTAAATATGGGTTTTATCTTACAGTTTATGAAATGAAAACTATGGTGTCTGAAAACTCTGATATTTTTCCTAACGCCCGGTCCTGATGAAATTTCCGTTGCGATAATTTTAATAAACACCGGTACCACTGGAATTTGTTCATAGCTCCTGTCCAGGATAGGATCGGGGGTTGTGACACGATCGCCCGAGCCTTTTATAACTTTATCTTCTATAAAGAATTTATTTACCTTAATTAGCGTTAGATTTATTTATTTAAATCCTAGCAGTTTACTGGTTGATCTTTACTACTAATGGTGTTTACCTACTCATACCTAGTTAATTTGGTTTAATTACCAAATTTATTTTCGAGATGTTACAGTTGTGCGTAGCAGTTTCATTTTGGAACGCACTTTCAACAACTCCGTCAACATTTGGGTGATACTGATCACAAGTTAGATCAAATTCAACCAAAGTTAAATGGTGGTGGCGAAATAACGGAGATGGAAGCGATGGAGGCGGCCCATTGCGAGTACCAAAGGCACTACATGACCCGAAAGTTTAGTCACATTCGGTGTTCCAAATTCTGAGAAACCATCCCTAATGAGGAACCAATTTTTAGAATTTTAGGTGTATTAATGTAGTTTCTATTTTAATTAAAGTTAATTAGACAGATGGACCTTGTGGTTTATAGGTAGTTTCGCCTTTGGGTACTAACTTATTTTTTTAACAGGTTTAGGGCTTGTGATTATCAGTTTGTAACGAGTTTGGGTATTAACACTAACTTCCGTTAATTTTTCTATTAAAATTGAGTAGAATGACCAAGATACCCTTTTGTAACTACATGGACCATTTATGTAATAAATCATTGTTAATTACTGGAACCATTTGTGTAAATTCTTAATAAATATAAAAAAAAAACAAAACAAAACAATCCCCAACCCACATAAAAGAACTGACATGGGACATTGGAAACCGATCCCCCTTTATAATTCCTCCTCCGCGAATCACGATTCAGCAAGGTACAACGATTCTTTCTGCAATGTGATCGATCATCGATCATCATAGTAGTTTTTGTTGGTTTAAAGAGTACATGTGATCTTATGTTCTGCTAAGGCTGGACGGTATGGTGACAGGATGAAGAAGGGGGGGGGGGGGGATGGGGTGACGGAGAGGACGTCGAGAAGAAAGAAAGGGGGCCCACCTGTTTGCTCCGTCGCAAACGTCTCAATTCGGACGATGGGGACGGGACGGAGGGGGGGCGGCGTGGTGTGCCGGGCGTCGCCGAGGGAGGACGGGGCTGAGGACAGACCATACCATCCAGCCTAATAATCTTAAATTAAAAAAATTAAACCCTAGTTTCATATTCTATGTTTTCCTTAATTCCCTTTTCTGCAAATTTCTATCAACTTTGTGTTAAGAATGTATAGTCATGTTTATTATAATTTCTGAGGTTTTATTTGATAATCCAGTGTATTATGGATCGATATCAGTAGCATGGAACTTCGTAAAGTGGCGTTGGAATGGATCGATGTACTTATTTTTTGTTAACAATGATTTATTACATAAATGGTCCCTGTAGTTATGTCGGTTGGGGATTTTTTTTATATTTATTAAGAATTTACACAAATGGTCCCTGTAATTAACAATGATTTATTACATAAATGGAACATGTAGTTACAAAAGGGTATTTTAGTCATTCTACTCAAATTTAACTGAAAAATTAACAAAAGTTAGTGTTAATACCCAAACTCGTACAAACTGATAATCACAAGCCCCAAATGTGTTAAAAAATAAGTTAGTACCCAAAGGCGAAACTAGCTACAAACCATAGGGTCCATCTGTGTAATTAACTCTTTTAGTTATGTACTTTTTTATTTTAACTAGAGTTAATTACTGTTTTCGTCCCTCTGGTTTGTCAAAAATCACTATTTCAGTCCATTAGTTTAAAAATTGCGATTTCAGTCCCTGTGGTATCACTTTCGTAACTACTTCAGTCCACCTCGTAACCATTTCAGTCCCTGTACTAACAGAATAAATGGATTGAAATGGTTACGAAAGTGAAATCACATGACTGAAATGGTTACGAAAGTGAAGCCACAGGGACTGAAATCGCAATTTTTAAACTAATGGACTGAAATAGTGATTTTTGACAAACCACAGGGACGAAAACAGTAATTAACTCTTTTAACTATGTAGTTCTTATTTAAGCTATATATATTTTTTTTTATTTTATCTATGGGTTTTTATTAATAATTTAAAGTTCAAATCAAATTAAAATAATTTAATTTTGGGAAATATGGGACGACACTATGCATTATGTGGAAAACTGATTAAACTGGGAAAAAACTAATGTGGCGCAGATGTGTCACACGGTGAAATCTGGGGAATCTGGAACGACTCCCTCCTCCCTAAAAAGTGTATGAAACAAGCCTGTCTTTGATCAAACTAATTTAATGGTTAATACTAATATGTTGGTAATTCTGTAATTATATATCTATATAAAAAGCAACTACATCTATATCTTAACTCCGTCAACTATCCTATTTCATTCTAAATAGTATAATTCCTACCATATTCTAAAAAATATAAAAATATCCTATTATTATATTACATGTTATCACATCATCATTTGAATTAACACGTACATCTGATTTCTCAATCAATAACCGCTTCAACCAAATCACCAACTACTCCACCAGTCATGTTGAATCGATTCAAGTATACGCCTATTCTATGTTTGCCTTTTCCCCTCTTGAGTCACAATTAGGTTTATAATTCCGTCAGACGATTCAGTTCTATGTCACTACAAAGTTTAACATTATTTTCCTTTATGAATCTACATATACGGATGATATTGTGATAACATTTTTCAAACATTTCATCTTCAACACGACAACTAGAACATCCCCTGTTTCCATGTTTGAATCGATAATTAAGAGGAATAGTAAATCATCAATCAGAAGGACTTAGTTTATTGATTAAACAACATCTACATCATCATTGATCAGAATCAATAAAGTTTGATCAAGATGACTATTGTTTTTGAAGCCCGATCAGTGAATTATTTTGTCAGCGATTATTTCTGGCAAACAACGTTTGAATATAAATAAAAAGGAAGTTTTTTATATCAATTCTTTGTTATGCCTTTTCCACGTTTGATGTTTTTTTTCCAGTTTTTGAATTGCCACAAATTGATACGAAAATTTCATCTCTTTGTTTTCTGTTGAGTTCAATAGGTTTTGTGGTTGTATCCATGTCACCCTAATTCCGTACAATGAATTTTTCATAGTTTAAGATGTACTTAGAAAGTATAATAAATTTGAACATTAAGTATAACAAAAAGATCAAAAAAAAAAATTCGTGGTCTTTGTCACACATCAACCGATGGCGGAAACATCGGAGTGAGATGAAAACAAGATTGCTCGAGACATCATAACTTGCTAATTGTGACAGTAATTAAGAAATTCAAATTTCATGCATACTAAACAGAAAATACATTGTTTGGAAGGAAAAGTGCAACATAGTGCATGTAAGCATAATCGACACGAAACAAATACATAAATAAAGTTTAGGTGTGTTTCTAGTCCACCTTAAGTAACATTCTTCATCGTCATCAACTAGTTTCCCGCAACATGTATTAAAATAAAATCAACAAAACTTAGCGAGTATACAAGTTTGAATACATATCATAATGGTGAATAAAATTTGTCTCATATCCAACATGGTAAATTTCATACATTGTTCGTTATCATACTAGCATGTGTTAACTATAAGTCAAACCAAAGTGTACCTTAATCGTGCATACCGTTGTCGCCGAAACAACAACATTGTAAAATAGTTTACTTAACAATACCACAAGAATACGAGCGGTGCGTTAATCCTATTTAACAATAACACAAGAATACGGGCTCTGCGTTAATCCTATAACGCTATAATTGTTAAGGTAAGCTTGCAAAGTTAATGAGCATATAGAACACAAGTATAACATAACATGTCGTAACTATAATATATAACAAGTATTATGTTTGTAACGGATAGAGTGTGTATGTAACAAATTTAATCGTGATACGTGATTTGTAACAATGTGTACATGTTGCACCCAAACTGTGTAAAACGGTAAATGGGATCGAGCATACTCACGGTTTGCATAGTAAATTCCACGAACGTGAGTTGACGAGTCTTAGAACACCAAAATTATCCTAAGATGGGAAACAAAGGTGTGTGATTTGCGGATTTGATTAATTTGATTGGATTCGAAATTTAGAGGGCGAATTATAAGTCATGGTAAAATGTAAAGTAACAGGTACCATGAAAATGGTCATGCAAGGATGTAGGATGATTAGCATCGATTAAACCTCATTATATGAATCACCAAAGCAAAAAATCATCAAATTTGTTGATGATTTCGGTTGGTCATGAATAAGAACTTAAAATGGAAATTGCATTAAACTTACTAAATCTAAAAACAACCAAGAGAGCAAGCTAGATGCGTGCATCCCAAACATGGAAAGTGTTTGGGGACGTGTTGTAGCTTTGTCCCTTTAATGGAAATTGTTTGAGACTTAGAAGTAGTAAGATAACAAATCACCAAGTGAGGTAGTCGAATAAGTTTCCAGAGCCAAGGCTTCCATGGTTCACAATTTCACCAAAACACAAGTCTCACCATATTGAAGATGGTGAGCTTAGATGGTCTCAACACTTGTAGGTTGTCTAAAAGCTTGTCAAAGAGAAAGTTTATAGGGTGTTTGCACCTCTAAACTTATAGAAATCAAACATACTCAAGCTCCCTAACCATATAATTGGTTAGAAGCAAGGTAGGTACAAGATTTCACAAGATAAACATGTGTAAAGAAAGCATAAGTAAAAGTTTTATAAAAACAGATAGTTTTGGCCTCAAAATGGTGATGTTCCACCTTAGTTTACCTTGGTAAACTTGTGGAAACACTCCTAGAGGTGTTCCAAGCTTTCAAGAAGAAGTAGAAGTGATGAACATGGAAGAAAAGTAAGATGAGAGCTTACTTTGGGACTTAGAAGATTCTGCCTCTATCTTGAAATTTTCAATAATTAGAGAGTGTAGGAGAGTGTTTAGAGAGTTGAAAAAGTGAAATGGAGGTGTATTAGGGTTTGTGTTTAAATGAAGTTATAAGGTGATTCGGTGAAGAAGGAGATCGGAAAATTGACCAACCAAGGAGCTGGAAACAACTTTCTGCGGATCAGGCCTTCTCGCCACCCGTGAGCTGAAAGGGTATTTGGCTCGAGCCCTGCGAGCAGCCCCTTTTCCATCCGAAGTTTGATTTATTACAAATTAGCCCCTAGACTATGATATGTTTATCATTTTATGCTATAACTTTTGTTTTAACACGTTTTCGAGTACACAACGAGTATGCATGTATGGTTTACGTATCGTGTATGTATAAATGGTGATTTAAGTGTACAATAAGCCTTGGTTTGCACGTAATTGTGTATTGATAACTTGTTTGCTTGTAACACAAGTATAACAAGTATGAGTATAAAATGAATTTTCCTTTACGATCAAAGTCTCGGATTACAAGTTTGGAATTGAAAAACGGATATAATACGATTACATGTTTCTAATAATCAAAATAAGAATACAACTTTCTAAATAAGGAAAGTACAGAAATGCGAAACGTTATAGTCTTGATTACTTATAATATTTGTAAAACTTTTGGTTTTGTTTCTTTTGTCATTTTTATGATATGATCGAAGTTTGTCAGATTTTGCAAAAACTAAACCTCATTTGGTTTGTCGTTAATCTTAAAAATTGTCGATTTGTTTTTTAATGGTTTTGAAATAATTTAGATTCCAATTACATGTTGATCTCGGGTTTTGGTTGTAGTTTTCTAGAAAGTGTTCATTCTTTTGTTGAGAATTTTCAAGATTTCCATTACTTGGTTTATGGTCTTTCTCCAAAAAGTCTTGATCTGTAGTTGACTTTACACACCCGTAATATGAAAATCAACTCACTTCCTTATTGAATCCTTATAACATAAAATTTGAATTTCTTGAAATTGTTATTTTATTTTAGGCTGCATCAAGGGTGCCAAAGGATATAAGGAGCTATAATTCAACATACCCAAAAAAAAAATTTTTGATTTTTTTTTGTTATCAAGATATAAGTTGTGATTAAAGTGGTCATCAATGGAAGAAGGTAAAGACCCAACTATTGTAACTGTGAGCAAACCAAACCAATCAAGGTATTACCACCAAGTGTAACATGAATGATTAATCTCATGTTTTAACAGTGGAAACTGATTATTAAGTTTAACAAAAGCAAAAATGTACTTAAAAAATTGATAGAAAGAACTTTTATAAGCACTTTGAATTTTCAGATGGTTTTTAAAAGACATACTAAAATGTACATATCGTTGATGCAAAAACAATTATTTTTCACATTGCAATACACTCTAATGCATTGTAGGAGAATGTTTACAAATTAATAAGATTTAGGGTATTGATATTTAGCGTTGAATGTGACGAATGTGACAAATGCATAGTTAGCATTTTTTTTGGAACGAATCAAAATGAAAAGAATGTCTTGAAGTAGAATGCGTTAGTGTAGTGTTGTAGATTGAAGGGTAGACAAAACAAAAAAACTGCTTTGCATAAATTTAAGAATTTTCACATTTTATATAAAATTGGGAGTAAAATGCCAAAATGGTATCTGAGATTAGGTCACTTTTAGCACTTTAGTTCAAAAATTAAACTTTTTGTATCTGAGTCTTGAGGTTTCAATATTGATGTCATTTTCAACCAAAAGGCAAAGTGGATCAGAATTTTCTGTTATCCATCAACTTTTTTGTCATCTTCCTCAATTTACTGAAGGGTAGAATCATCTTTTAACATATTAATATAACTTAATTATAATGAGGAAGACAACAAAAAAAGTGGAGGATAACTTAAAATTCTAAACCAGTTTTCCTTTTGGATGAAAAAACATCAAAATTGAAACATTAAGGACCAAGATACAAAAGGTTTTATTTTAGGATTTAGGTAACAAAAGTGATCTAAACTCAGGGACCATTTTGGTCTTTTACTCTAAAATTAGGTTATTCGCTTGCGTATTACATGAGTTGAATAAAGAAAATGTTAAATTTGTTAGTAATAAAGATTTAAGAATTTTAAAACAATACTTTAAGATAAAATAGTGAAGGGGTGAACTAAGAGAAGTGAAAAAGAACATTGAACTAATAAAATTGTGACTCGTGATGCAAACAATTATTTATTTATCATGTATACAAAGTGCGTTATGTCAAATAGATTCTCTTTTATGGCGGCGTCAGTCCCTGCCATTGGCAGTGAATGGTATGATTTCAGAGGGTGTGAAATCTCTCTCACAACAAGTTAAAGATTCTCACCGTTCAGAAGGAAAGTTATCTTTACATATTTTGCGAAATAAAAAATAATGTTGAAAAGAAATCCCCTTGGGAAACTGAAACAAAAACCCTAAAAGTGATTTTTCTTTATTCCACCATTTTTTTACTTATGGAAGTCCTTTTCACTTTTTCAACTTTTTTTTTCATGAAAAAAGTCTTAATTAAAAAGTTTTAGGGTTAAGTTATTGTACAAATGAAATTATCCTACTAAGCATGAGAAGTGATAAAACCAAATAAAAATGACGGTGACATTTTTGTAATTACATCCATCTCACAAACAAAGCACTACAAAAGGGTGGTGGTGCTCTAGAGTAGACTAGTAGTTACATAAGCACTCTAGAGAAATTATATAATTACGCTACATATATGAGTAGAGTAATTACACAGGAAAAGGATTAAATACAAAAGGGTTAAAAAATAAGAAGGGTGAGAAGGAATAGGAGGGTGACACCTAGCAAACTCTATTCTAATCTTTAATTAGACTGGAGGGGTATTTTTGGGAATGGAATTTGGGTTTTCAATAAAATAGTACAACATAGATGAGCTCCCGTATTACGTACCATTCTCGCAAAAATTCAACAGATAACAAGAAATCCTTCAATCTTCGATTACGTTATCTCGAATTGTTTTGTAAATCGAAGCTAATCAAGCAGTAACTGAATGTCGACGAACGAAGATGATGATTGTGTTCTGCATTTTTCTCATGATTTGTTTAGAATTAGGTTGATTTTGCGAGTTTGTTTCGATTGAATTGTTTAAAAGATAAGATATTTCGTGTTTTTATCAGTGAATTGATTCACTTGTGTTATGGTTTTTGAAGTTGTTGAATGCATTATGTCTATTGTAACGTCATTGTGCCTAACTGGGGATATACATTTTAGTTGTTTTTGACAACAAGATGTGTGATATTGTCTAATATTGTGTTATATTGTTTCATGTTCTGTCAAATTATGTTATAATATAATTTATTTTGAACAAGATGTGTGACATTTGTTTGAGTTTGTGTCATAATATGTCATAGTATATCATATTGTGTATCCTAATTGTTTTTTTATGTCTTGAATTTATTAATCACCTGGTTTTGTTTTTTGTGTGTAGGTTATGTTTCGAAATGAAGATCAAACTATATCATGCAGCTGTAGGAGGTTTGAACAAATTGGATTGCTATACCGACACATTGGAGGAGAAAAGCTGTTCTAAATAGTTCACTTCGACATTGTGTTATATTTTAGCAATTGTGTCATATATTATCATGATGTGTTTTTTTATTTGTACTCATTGTGTCATATATATATATAGGGTCAGGAAAGTTATCTTTACATATTTTGCGAAATAAAAAATAATGTTGAAAAGAAATCCCCTTGGGAAATTGAAACAAAAACCCTAAAAGTGATTTTTCTTTATTCCACCATTTTTTTACTTATGGAAGTCCTTTTCACTTTTTAAACTTTTTTTTTATGAAAAAAGTCTTAATTAAAAAGTTTTAGGGTTAATTTATTGTACAAATGAAATTATCCTACTAAGCAAGAGAAGTGATAAAACCAAATAAAAATGACGGTGATATTTTTGTAATTACATCCATCTCACAAACAAAGCACTACAAAAGGGTGGTGGTGCTCTAGAGTAGACTAGTAGTTACATAAGCACTCTAGAGAAATTATATAATTACGCTACATATATGAGTAGAGTAATTACACAGGAAAAGGATTAAATACAAAAGGGTTAAAAAATAAGAAGGGTGAGAAGGAATAGGAGGGTGACACCTAGCAAACTCTATTCTAATCTTTAATTAGGCTGGAGGGGTATTTTTGGGAACGGAATTTGGGTTTTCAATAAAACAGTACAACATAGATGAGACCCCGTATTACGCACCATTCTCGCAAAAATTCAACAGATAACAAGACATCCTTCAATCTTCGATTACGTCATCTCGAATTGTTTTGTAAATCGAAGCTAATCAAGCAGTAATTGAATGTCGACGGACGAAGATGATGATTGTGTTCTGCATTTTTCTCGTGATTTGTTTAGAATTGGGTTGATTTTGCGAGTTTGTTTCGATTGAATTGTTTAAAAGATAAGATATTTCGTGTTTTTATCAGTGAATTGATTCACTTGTGTTATGGTTTTTGAAGTTGTTGAATGCATTATGTCTATTGTAACGTCATTGTGCCTAACTGGGGATATACATTTTAGTTGTTTTTGACAACAAGATGTGTGATATTGTCTAATATTGTGTTATATTGTTTCATGTTCTGTCAAATTATGTTATAATATAATTTATTTTGAACAAGATGTGTGACATTTGTTTGAGTTTGTGTCATAATATGTCATAGTATATCATATTGTGTATCCTAATTGTTTTTTTATGTCTTGAATTTATTAATCACCTGGTTTTGTTTTTTGTGTGTAGGTTATGTTTCGAAATGAAGATCAAACTATATCATGCAGCTGTAGGAGGTTTGAACAAATTGGATTGCTATACCGACACATTGCAGGAGAAAAGTTGTTCTAAATAGTTCACTTCGACATTGTGTTATATTTTAGCAATTGTGTCATATATTATCATGATGTGTTTTTTTATTTGTACTCATTGTGTCATATATATATATAGGGTCAGGAAAGTTATCTTTACATATTTTGCGAAATAAAAAATAATGTTGAAAAGAAATCCCCTTGGGAAACTAATACAAAAACCCTAAAAGTGATTTTTCTTTATTCCACCATTTTTTACTTATGGAAGTCCTTTTCACTTTTTAAACTTTTTTTTATGAAAAAAGTCTTAATTAAAAAGTTTTAGGGTTAAGTTATTGTACAAATGAAATTATCCTACTAAGCATGAGAAGTGATAAAACCAAATAAAAATGACGGTGACATTTTTGTAATTACATCCATCTCACAAACAAAGCACTACAAAAGGGTGGTGGTGCTCTAGAGTAGACTAGTAGTTACATAAGCACTCTAGAGAAATTATATAATTACGCTACATATATGAGTAGAGTAATTACACAGGAAAAGGATTAAATACAAAAGGGTTAAAAAATAAGAAGGGTGAGAAGGAATAGGAGGGTGACACCTAGCAAACTCTATTCTAATCTTTAATTAGACTGGAGGGGTATTTTTGGGAATGGAATTTGGGTTTTCAATAAAATAGTACAACATAGATGAGCTCCCGTATTACGTACCATTCTCGCAAAAATTCAACAGATAACAAGAAATCCTTCAATCTTCGATTACGTTATCTCGAATTGTTTTGTAAATCGAAGCTAATCAAGCAGTAATTGAATGTCGACGAACGAAGATGATGATTGTGTTCTGCATTTTTCTCATGATTTGTTTAGAATTAGGTTGATTTTGCGAGTTTGTTTCGATTGAATTGTTTAAAAGATAAGATATTTCGTGTTTTTATCAGTGAATTGATTCACTTGTGTTATGGTTTTTGAAGTTGTTGAATGCATTATGTCTATTGTAACGTCATTGTGCCTAACTGGGGATATACATTTTAGTTGTTTTTGACAACAAGATGTGTGATATTGTCTAATATTGTGTTATATTGTTTCATGTTCTGTCAAATTATGTTATAATATAATTTATTTTGAACAAGATGTGTGACATTTGTTTGAGTTTGTGTCATAATATGTCATAGTATATCATATTGTGTATCCTAATTGTTTTTTTATGTCTTGAATTTATTAATCACCTGGTTTTGTTTTTTGTGTGTAGGTTATGTTTCGAAATGAAGATCAAACTATATCATGCAGCTGTAGGAGGTTTGAACAAATTGGATTGCTATACCGACACATTGGAGGAGAAAAGCTGTTCTAAATAGTTCACTTCGACATTGTGTTATATTTTAGCAATTGTGTCATATATTATCATGATGTGTTTTTTTATTTGTACTCATTGTGTCATATATATATAGGGTCAGGAAAGTTATCTTTACATATTTTGCGAAATAAAAAATAATGTTGAAAAGAAATCCCCTTGGGAAATTGAAACAAAAACCCTAAAAGTGATTTTTCTTTATTCCACCATTTTTTTACTTATGGAAGTCCTTTTCACTTTTTAAACTTTTTTTTTATGAAAAAAGTCTTAATTAAAAAGTTTTAGGGTTAATTTATTGTACAAATGAAATTATCCTACTAAGCAAGAGAAGTGATAAAACCAAATAAAAATGACGGTGATATTTTTGTAATTACATCCATCTCACAAACAAAGCACTACAAAAGGGTGGTGGTGCTCTAGAGTAGACTAGTAGTTACATAAGCACTCTAGAGAAATTATATAATTACGCTACATATATGAGTAGAGTAATTACACAGGAAAAGGATTAAATACAAAAGGGTTAAAAAATAAGAAGGGTGAGAAGGAATAGGAGGGTGACACCTAGCAAACTCTATTCTAATCTTTAATTAGGCTGGAGGGGTATTTTTGGGAACGGAATTTGGGTTTTCAATAAAACAGTACAACATAGATGAGACCCCGTATTACGCACCATTCTCGCAAAAATTCAACAGATAACAAGACATCCTTCAATCTTCGATTACGTCATCTCGAATTGTTTTGTAAATCGAAGCTAATCAAGCAGTAATTGAATGTCGACGGACGAAGATGATGATTGTGTTCTGCATTTTTCTCGTGATTTGTTTAGAATTGGGTTGATTTTGCGAGTTTGTTTCGATTGAATTGTTTAAAAGATAAGATATTTCGTGTTTTTATCAGTGAATTGATTCACTTGTGTTATGGTTTTTGAAGTTGTTGAATGCATTATGTCTATTGTAACGTCATTGTGCCTAACTGGGGATATACATTTTAGTTGTTTTTGACAACAAGATGTGTGATATTGTCTAATATTGTGTTATATTGTTTCATGTTCTGTCAAATTATGTTATAATATAATTTATTTTGAACAAGATGTGTGACATTTGTTTGAGTTTGTGTCATAATATGTCATAGTATATCATATTGTGTATCCTAATTGTTTTTTTATGTCTTGAATTTATTAATCACCTGGTTTTGTTTTTTGTGTGTAGGTTATGTTTCGAAATGAAGATCAAACTATATCATGCAGCTGTAGGAGGTTTGAACAAATTGGATTGCTATACCGACACATTGCAGGAGAAAAGTTGTTCTAAATAGTTCACTTCGACATTGTGTTATATTTTAGCAATTGTGTCATATATTATCATGATGTGTTTTTTTATTTGTACTCATTGTGTCATATATATATATAGGGTCAGGAAAGTTATCTTTACATATTTTGCGAAATAAAAAATAATGTTGAAAAGAAATCCCCTTGGGAAACTAATACAAAAACCCTAAAAGTTATTTTTCTTTATTCCACCATTTTTTACTTATGGAAGCCCTTTTCACTTTTTAAACTTTTTTTTATGAAAAAAGTCTTAATTAAAAAGTTTTAGGGTTAAGTTATTGTACAAATGAAATTATCCTACTAAGCATGAGAAGTGATAAAACCAAATAAAAATGACGGTGACATTTTTGTAATTACATCCATCTCACAAACAAAGCACTACAAAAGGGTGGTGGTGCTCTAGAGTAGACTAGTAGTTACATAAGCACTCTAGAGAAATTATATAATTACGCTACATATATGAGTAGAGTAATTACACAGGAAAAGGATTAAATACAAAAGGGTTAAAAATAAGAAGGGTGAGAAAGAATAGGAGGGTGACACCTAGCAAACTCTATTCTAATCTTTAATTAGGCTGGAGGGGTATTTTTGGGAACGGAATTTGGGTTTTCAATAAAACAGTACAACATAGATGAGCTCCCGTATTACGTACCATTCTCGCAAAAATTCAACAGATAACAAGACATCCTTCAATCTTCGATTACGTCATCTCGAATTGTTTTGTAAATCGAAGCTAATCAAGCAGTAACTGAATGTCGACGAACGAAGTTGATGATTGTGTTCTGCATTTTTCTCGTGATATGTTTAGAATTAGGTTGATTTTGCGAGTTTGTTTCGATTGAATTGTTTAAAAGATAAGAGATTTCGTGTTTTTATCAGTGAATTGATTGACTTGTGTTATGGTTTTTGAAGTTGTTGAATGCATTATGTCTATTGTAACCTCATTGTGCCTAACTGGGGATATACATTTTAGTTGTTTTCGACAACAAGATGTGTCATATTGTCTAATATTGTATTATATTGTTTCATGTTCTGTCATATTGTGTTATAATATAATTTATTTTGAACAAGATGTGTGACATTTGTTTGAGTTTGTGTCATAATATGTCATAGTATATCATATTGTGTATCCTAATTGTTTTTTTATGTCTTGAATTTATTAATCACCTGGTTTTGTTTTTTGTGTGTAGGTTATGTTTCGAAATGAAGATCAAACTATATCATGCAGCTGTAGGAGGTTTGAACAAATTGGATTGCTATACCGACACATTGGAGGAGAAAAGCTGTTCTAAATAGTTCACTTCGACATTGTGTTATATTTTAGCAATTGTGTCATATATTATCATGATGTGTTTTTTTATTTGTACTCATTGTGTCATATATATATATAGGGTCAGGAAAGTTATCTTTACATATTTTGCGAAATAAAAAATAATGTTGAAAAGAAATCCCCTTGGGAAACTGAAACAAAAACCCTAAAAGTGATTTTTCTTTATTCCACCATTTTTTTACTTATGGAAGTCCTTTTCACTTTTTAGACTTTTTTTATGAAAAAAGTCTTAATTAAAAAGTTTTAGTGTTAAGTTATTGTACAAATGAAATTATCCTACTAAGCATGAGAAGTGATAAAACCAAATAAAAATGACGGTGACATTTTTGTAATTACATCCATCTCACAAACAAAGCACTACAAAAGGGTGGTGGTGCTCTAGAGTAGACTAGTAGTTACATAAGCACTCTAGAGAAATTATATAATTACGCTACATATATGAGTAGAGTAATTACACAGGAAAAGGATTAAATACAAAAGGGTTAAAAAATAAGAAGGGTGAGAAGGAATAGGAGGGTGACACCTAACAAACTCTATTCTAATCTTTAATTAGGCTGGAGGGGTATTTTTGGGAACGGAATTTGGGTTTTCAATAAAACAGTACAACATAGATGAGCTCCCGTATTACGTACCATTCTCGCAAAAATTCAACAGATAACAAGACATCCTTCAATCTTCGATTACGTCATCTCGAATTGTTTTGTAAATCGAAGCTAATCAAGCAGTAACTGAATGTCGACGAACGAAGATGATGATTGTGTTCTGCATTTTTCTCGTGATCTGTTTAGAATTAGGTTGATTTTGCGAGTTTGTTTCGATTGAATTGTTTAAAAGATAAGAGATTTCGTGTTTTTATCAATGAATTGATTGACTTGTGTTATGGTTTTTGAAGTTGTTAAATGCTTTATGTCTATTGTAACGTCATTGTGCCTAACTGGGGATATACATTTTAGTTGTTTTTGACAACAAGATGTGTGATATTGTCTAATATTGTGTTATATTGTTTCATGTTCTGTCATATTGTGTTATAATATAATTTATTTTGAACAAGATGTGTGACATTTGTTTGAGTTTGTGTCATAATATGTCATAGTATATCATATTGTGTATCCTAATTGTTTTTTTTATGTGTTGAATTTATTAATCACCTGGTTTTGTTTTTTGTGTGTAGGTTATGTGTCGAAATGAAGATCAAACTATATCCTGCAGCTGTAGGAGGTTTGAACAAATTGGATTGCTCTACCGACACATTGGAGGAGAAAAGTTGTTCTAAATAGTTCACTTCGACATTGTGTTATATTTTAGCAATTGTGTCATATATTATCATGATGTGTTTTTTTATTTGTACTCATTGTGTCATATATATATATATATAGGGCCCGGAAAGTTATCTTTACATATTTTGCGAAATAAAAAATAATGTTGAAAAGAAATCCCCTTGGGAAACTGAAACAAAAACCCTAAAAGTGATTTTTCTTTATTCCACCATTTTTTACTTATGGAAGTCCTTTTCACTTTTTAAACTTTTTTTTATGAAAAAAGTCTTAATTATAAAGTTTTAGGGTTAAGTTATTGTACAAATGAAATTATCCTACTAAGCATGAGAAGTGATAAAACCAATTAAAAATGACGGTGACATTTTTGTAATCACATCCATCTCACAACAAGGCACTACAAAAGGGTGGTGGTGCTCTAGAGTAGACTAGTAGTTACATAAGCACTCTGGGGAAATTATATAATTACGCTACATATATGAGTAGAGTAATTACACAGGAAAAGGATTAAATACAAAAGGGTTAAAAAATAAGAAGGGTGAGAAGGAATAGGAGGGTGACACCTAGCAAACTCTATTCTAATCTTTAATTAGGCTTGAGGGGTATTTTTGGGAATGGAATTTGGGTTTTCAATAAAACAGTACAACATAGATGAGCTCCCTTATTACGTACCATTCTCGCAAAAATTCAACAGATAACAAGACATCATTCAATCTTCGATTACGTCATCTCGAATTGTTTTGTAAATCGAAGCTAATCAAGCAGTAACTGAATGTCGACGAACGAAGATGATGAGTGTCTTCTGCATTTTTCTCGTGATTTGTTTAGAATTAGGTTGATTTTGCGAGTTTGTTTCGATTGAATTGTTTAAAAGATAAGAAATTTCGTGTTTTTATCAGTGAATTGATTGACTTGTGTTATGGTTTTTGAATTTGTTGAATGCATTATGTCTATTGTAACATCATTGTGCCTAACTGGGGATATACATTTTTGTAGTTTTTGACAACAAGATGTGTGATATTGTCTAATATTGTGTTATATTGTTTCATGTTCTGTCATATTGTGTTATAATATAATTTATTTTGAACAAGATGTGTGACATTTGTTTGAGTTTGTGTCATAATATGTCATAGTATATCATATTGTGTATCCTAGTTGTTTTTTTATGTCTTGAATTTATTAATCACCTGGTTTTGTTTTTTGTGTGTAGGTTATGTTTCGAAATAAAGATCAAACTATATCATGCAGCTGTAGGAGGTTTGAACAAATTGGATTGCTATACCGACACATTGGAGGAGAAAAGTTGTTCTAAATAGTTCACTTCGACATTGTGTTATATTTCAGCAATTGTGTCATATATTATCATGATGTGTTTTTTTATTTGTACTCATTGTGTCATATATATATAGGGTCAGGAAAGTTATCTTTACATACTTTGCGAAATAAAAAATAATGTTGAAAAGAAATCCCCTTGGGAAACTGAAACAAAAACCCTAAAAGTGATTTTTCTTTATTCCACCATTTTTTACTTATGGAAGTCCTTTTCACTTTTTAGACTTTTTTTATGAAAAAAGTCTTAATTAAAAAGTTTTAGGGTTAAGTTATTGTACAAATGAAATTATCCTACTAAGCATGAGAAGTGATAAAACCAAATAAAAATGACGGTGACATTTTTGTAATTACACCCATCTCACAAACAAAGCACTACAAAAGGGTGGTGGTGCTCTAGAGTAGACTAGTAGTTACATAAGCACTCTAGAGAAATTATATAATTACGCTACATATATGAGTAGAGTAATTACACAGGAAAAGGATTAATTACAAAAGGGTTAAAAAATAAGAAGGGTGAGAAGGAATAGGAGGGTGACACCTAGCAAACTCTATTCTAATCTTTAATTAGGCTGGAGGGGTATTTTTGGGAACGGAATTTGGGTTTTCAATAAAACAGTACAACATAGATGAGCTCCCGTATTACGTACCATTCTCGCAAAAATTCAACAGATAACAAGACATCCTTCAATCTTCGATTACGTTATCTCGAATTGTTTTGTAAATCGAAGCTAATCAAGCAGTAAGTGAATGTTGACGAACAAAGATGATGATTGTGTTCAGCATTTTTCTCGTGATTTGTTTAGAATTAGGTTGATTTTGCGGGTTTGTTTCGATTGAATTGTTTAAAAGATAAGAGATTTCGTGTTTTTATCAGTGAATTGATTGACTTGTGTTATGGTTTTTGAAGTTGTTGAATGCATTATGTCTATTGTAACGTCATTGTGCCTAACTGGGGATATACATTTTAGTTGTTTTTGACAACAAGATGTGTGATATTGTCTAATATTGTGTTATATTGTTTCATGTTCTGTCATATTATGTTATAATATAATTTATTTTGAACAAGATGTGTGACATTTGTTTGAGTTTGTGTCATAATATGTCATAGTATATCATATTGTGTATCCTAATTGTTTTTTTATGTCTTGAATTTATTAATCACCTGGTTTTGTTTTTTGTGTGTAGGTTATGTTTCGAAATGAAGATCAAACTATATCATGCAGCTGTAGGAGGTTTGAACAAATTGGATTGCTATACCGGCACATTGGAGGAGAAAAGCTGTTCTAAATAGTTCACTTCGACATTGTGTTATATTTTAGCAATTGTGTCATATATTATCATGATGTGTTTTTTTATTTGTACTCATTGTGTCATATATATATATATATATATATATATATATAGGGTCAGGATTTAGAGAAAAAGCTCAAAAGTGTGAGAACGGAGAGAACGCTTATGGATCGTCAGATCAAAACAATAATCTATGGACTAGATGACGCGGTGGCATTTTCGTAAATAAAATCACTTTTATTAATCTGGCGCGCTTCATTAAGGGTAAAAGAGTCTTTTGACTTAATATAAAACGCCAAACTCACGCTATTAAAATCCCGCCTCAACACACATAGCACACTTCATCATAATATAACGTCATAGATATAAAACGCCAAACTTTGTTTTTAACCGATAAAGCTGAACAAACAGTACTAAAACGACAGAACTTTATTATTAGCATTTACTGTAATAAAAACCGCACCTAAAATACGCGCCAAAAACTTCCTATATAAACAAACTCTCATAACTACTAAAATCCACACCAAAACCACAAAAACCTATTTTTTCCTCTATACCATTGATCTTATAAACGCCAAAAAAACCAAAATATCAAAGATTCAAATCCATGTTTCTTTGATATACATTATTTTCTCAATAAACTTTCGCTCTATGTAATGAGCAAGATCCTCAATATAAACGCCAAAACATTCAAAAACCACAAAACTTCAAAAAAGCCATTTCATGGAGATTCTGTTTTTGTTCTCTATAAAGTTTAGCTAAACGCGATGGATAACATTGTTACACATCTTTCTTGACTGAGGATTAACAATGTTATCCATTTTGTTCAGCAAAATATTATTGAGTTTAGCACGACCAAAATTAGAAGTTTATGGAAGTTTTATTTACTGGTGTTATTGTTTTTTTTTTGGCATTTGATTTCCTTGCCCGATCTTATATTGTTTGTTATTTAACTTCGAAGTAGCATCTTTTGAACAAAGAGGTAGAAAAAAGAAAAAGATGCAAAAAAAAAAAAAAAAAAAGATTTAAAACGCCAAATTGAGAAATGTCTGTGTTCTATAGGATTGAAATAAAAAAACGCCAAACTACTCTACACTGGCTCTCAAATAGCATTTGTATGTGTTCTGTAAGAATGACAAATACAAAACGCCAAACTACTCTTTACTGGCTCTCGAAGACCTTGTCGATCTTCTTTTAATTACAGCCTGTTTGCATGTTGATGCGTAGTGTCCATAGGCTTTGCAGTTCTGACACTGTCTTTCTTTGGCCCCGGGTTTCGACTTTGATTTCTTTTTGTCGATTGCTATCTCCTTTTTAGATTTCAGTCGCTTTCGAGAACCAGAACCTTTGGATTTATAACCTACAGGGATGCTTATCGGATTCTTGTAGTTTTTATATTGATCAGTTATCTCAGCAAATCTATCCCTAGAACTAGCGGGAGGAGCAACAATCTGCATATCTTGAACCTTTTTCATATAAGATTGAACATGGTCCTTGTATAAGGATAGCTCCTCTTTATTACCAGATAAACGGTTCAAAGTGTATTCGGTTGAATAAATAATATCTCGCATCATACTTTGCACATCAGGATCAAGCTCGGTCATATATTCACAACTAATTGAGAATTCAGGAGAGCAGTTTGGGGAGGCCTCTTTGCGCCATCTATTCAGAATGTATTGTTTTGGAAATTCTCTAATGTCCATAAGTCTCAAAACATAGAATATATGTCTACATAGCAAACCAAACTGTTCAAAATGCCTGCATGAGCAACTGCATGTGCAATCAGACTTACGGAACATTACCTGAAAAACGCCAAAAACAATATCTCTATAACGCCATGCATAGAATGTTTGTCTAAAAAAGAAAAAAAAACACATTGCATATGATAAAACGCCATTAAGAGAAAACGCCATAAAAACCAAAACGCCATTATTTACCTCAAATAAGGATGTACAAAGCTGTTGAAAGTCATTTACGTAAAACTTAACAAACCCATCAGGCTAATCTTCGTAACGTTGATTTATGCAATCCGCAACTCCAATAAGCTCAGCTTGAACGTCACAAAAAATACTTTTTGTGTATATATCAACAGCTTGCCCTTCCAACAATTTGTAACTACTCTTCAACTGGGGTCTTTTGTGTCGAGATTCATGATCATTTTTATGATGTGTGTGACGCTGTGCTTCTATTGCAGTCTCATAATGCGTCATGAACTCAACAAGAGTAGCTTTCGAATTGCACACTTGACCAAGAAAATGATTCTCACTCTCCGACCTGGATGTCGTTCGCATAAGACCAGACATATGCTCCATTCTATAGTATGCAGGGATCCAAGATTCCCTAAGTGCAAAAATATCAGATAGCCAGTCATTATCTTCTAAATTGAATTCTGCGATAACCGCTTCCCATTCTGATTCAAACTCTTCAGGTGTGAGAATATCCGTCCACACAACACCACAAATACGTTCTTTAAAATTGGTGGAATTGCATAGCCTAACACCAACCTATAAATAACACGAAAACGCCATGCATAAATAAAAAAAAAAAACAAAAGACAAAACTTAATTAAAAAAACAGTAACAAGGTACAAAACGCCATGTATTTTAAAACGCAGTGTATCCTAAAACGCCAAAGATAAAAAAGCATAACAACCTTCAGAGAAAGTTAATGCATCACATGCCACATGCATAACCGATGCCTTGTGTCAACAAACGCTGGATCTTGGTCAGTGCCAACAACTTTTGGTTGAGAACCAACAGCTTTTAGAAAAACTCTTAACAACCAAATATACGTATCAGCAGTTTCGGACGCCAACAATGCTGCACCAAATGTAACATTGCATTGATGATTGTCTATACCAGTGAACGGTACAAACACCATAGAGTATCTGCATATGAAAACGCCATGAGAAATGAAACAATAATAAAACGCCATTGAATGTAAACTAGTAAAACGCCATTGCATGTAAGCTAATAAAACGCCATTGCATGTAAAATATAAAAACGCCATTGCATGTAAATTAATAAAACGCCAAAAACAAAGAAGTTGAATTACAAAATATTACTTGTTGGAACGATACGTGGCGTCAAGCGAAATCACATCACCAAACACGTGGTAATTACGTTTGGCTTGATCGTCACACCAAAAAAGACCCTTCAAACGATTCTCTTCATCTGTGATGTAATCATACGAAAAATTAGGCTGGGAATGTTTTTTTTTCATTCAAATGTTTCACAACCATATCGGCGTCATATTCCCCTATGAACAAGTTAATTTGCCTCTTATAGTTCTTAAATTCAACTTTACTTGCACCCACGTCTTCGTAACATTAAACGC
This sequence comes from Helianthus tuberosus, assembly GCA_030545235.1. Lineage (NCBI taxonomy): Eukaryota > Viridiplantae > Streptophyta > Magnoliopsida > Asterales > Asteraceae > Helianthus > Helianthus tuberosus. The sequence continues at coordinate 4,429 of JARYGA010047768.1, read as the reverse complement.
TTTGACAGGACCCAAATTCAGCTTAGACATGATGTGTATAACATGCTTCTGGAGCTGAGTGAGGTGTCGTTCAGTTGTAAGAAAATGCTTATCAGGACGTTCAACAAGTTCATGATTGTGCTCCTCGATAAACTTATACACCTTCCAAAATCCATCCTCAAAAAGTACACATAACAGTGCACCACAATCAGTCCTCTTTGAAAAGTTAGATCGCACTACTCGCTCCTTTTGATTGGGGTCCAACGTATCAACCTTCTTGTCCTTATATACCCCAGCTCTCGTACACAAGAAATACTTAATATGTAAGACACCTTTAGAGTTTGTCTTTGTAGTCCCTTTCCTAACTAAAAACCCACACTCCTTGGCATACTTAACATACATTGAATAACAATCATCAAGGCTTGAGAATACCATGTCCTTCTTGGGCTTTAATTCTTCACTGACGTCAGGAATGATAAATGGTAATCCAGTTTTGGGGCAATGCCTTTGACTCGAGGAAGAGACTTCGTCTGAGAAAACACAGGGAGGAACGGAAAAATCAGAAAAACAGAGTGATGTCTCGTAATAACATTATACATTAAAACGCCATTAATTGAATAATAAACAAGACATAATAAACACATAATTTAAAAACGACATTATAAAAAAAGCCATGAGATGAGTAATTAAAAACATTTAACAACAAAAATAATTAACAAAATATAACATCATAATGAAAACGCCAAAATTAACAAAACTAATGTTTACACAAATTAACAAAATAGTAATAACTGATATTCACAAATACTACTAAATAAAATTCAAAACTAATCAAATAGACGAAAAACGCCAATAATCGTAAAAACATAAGAATTACACTAGAACATAAACAACAATAAAAATTAGAGTTAATTGCCAAAATCGTCCCTGAGGTTTGGGCATGTTTGTCATTTTCGTCCAAAATGACACTTTTGTACCAAATTGCCCCCAACGTTTGTAACTTTTTGCCATTTTTATCTAAATCATTAACTTAGTTTATTTTTTCTGTTAAGTTGAGGATATTTGGATGAAACTGCCAAACATAAAACCACAGGGACGATTTTGGCAATTTACTCAAACTCTTTAAATTGTTTTTATTTAATTAATTTTATTACATATATAATAAAAAAGAATATACATGCAATTTTTATATGAAAAAAATAATAGCTTTGTCACATATTTTTTTTAAAATTTTCATCCAACCACTAACTAAGTTAATTTTTCTACTAAGGCGAAGGATGTTTATAAACTAAGACATATATTAATTTCTAATTTTTTATATAGATCAGTTTTATCAAAATAAAATCTACTTAAACCTCTAAATTTTATAAAACTAAAATGCTGATAACCTTATTGAAAAAAGTCAAATAAAAAAAATCTTATCATATGTATCAAGTTTGTAATTCATCTTCTACTCTTTTAAATTCGCTCATAAGGAAAAACAGAAGTCAATGCCCCCATCCCCATTTATCAAACAACGTATCATTACCAAACCTTAAAATTACCCATCAAATTGTAATTATAATGCTATGAACCAAAGTTTCTTTACTCAAGCCACTTAGAATAAGTATTAGTTAGTTACCCTCATAATGTTAATTAAATAAATATTTTATTTCTACCAACATATTTCCTAGATGATCAACACATTTAAAAAATATGTAACGTTTTACAAATTTTTTCTATTTCTACAACTGATAAATACTAAAAGTTGTAATCGATTGTTATGTGTGGCACACCAATGACGTTTTCTCTTTATAAAATTGATTTATATAAAGAAGCTGTAAATTAATTGCTGTCTTAATTTATAAAATTTAAAACATCCTTCACATTAACAAAAAAAAAAATAAACTAAGTTAGTGATTTGGATGAAAATTTATAAAAATTATGTGACAAAACTATTAATTTTTCTTCTTCTAAAAACTCCATGTATATTCTTTTTTATTATATATGTAACAACAATAATTAAATAAAAGAAATTAAAAAGGGTTTGAGTAAATTGCCAAAATCATCCCTGTGGTTTTATATTTGCCAGTTTCATCCAAATATTCTCAACATAACAGAAAAAATAAACTAAGTTAGTGGTTTGGATGAAAATGGCAAAAAGTTACAAATGTTGGGGACAATTTGGTACAAAAGTGTCATTTTGGACGAAAATGGCAAACCTGCCCAAACCTCAGGGACGATTTTGGCAATTAACTCTAAAAATTAATATCGAAAACTCCAATTGCAGTTCTTAATAATAGATTAAATATCAATTAAAACGCGATAAAATTGCATAATTGAAAAACGCTATTGAAAATCATACAACACATTATAAAAATAATAATACAAAAAAACGCCATAGAACAATGATAAAAGAACAAAACGCCATATCTGTTGCATGATTTGCTAGAACGAAAAATAGAAAACACCAACGAATTTTACTTTGTCGAACAGAATCCACGTTAAACGCCATAGATCTGAGAAAGCTTGCAAAGGAGGTAACAGCTAACAATAAATCTTTGGAGTTTTAATTTGAAAGAGATTTATAACGCGAATAAGGAGGGAAAGTATAAAAGGACAATCGTACCCCCGCATAAAAATTAGGGCCCCCTGCCACGTGTTGGGCCAGGATCCGTTCTCACCGTTCTCACACTTTTCACCGTACTCTCCTGAACCCATTTCTATATATATGGTGAGATTGTGTTATATATTATCATAATGTGATTCTACTCATTGTGTAAAATTTTAATTACATTTTATTATACTTTAGTCATTGGGTTATATTATCATGATGTGATTCTACTCATTGTGTGGTATTTTAATTACATTGTGTTATAATTTATTTATTGTGTTATATTTATCATGATATGATTCTATTTATTGTGTCACATTTTAATTACATTGTGTTATAATTAAGTCATTGTGTTATATTTATGATGATGTGATTCTATTCATTGTGTCATATTTTAATCACATGTGTTATATTTAAGTTATTATCATGATGTGATTCTACTCACCGTGGAATACTTTAATTACATTGTGTTATATATTATCAGGATGTGATTCCACTCATTGTGTCATATATATCATGACATTGTGTTATATTTTAGGCATTGTGTCATATTTTAAGGTATCATGACATTGTGGTCTGTGTGATAAAACATAAACCATCCTTACAAACATCACCAGTAAACAATATGTAGGACAACCGTTCACAAAATAAATAAAATAAGAATTTTATTAATAAACAATCTGATTACAATACATTAAGAGGAACAGAACTAAACTGGAAGAAAATACAATACAAGAATGTAAATTAAACTAAGAACAGGTTACAAGGAAAAATTAAGGAAAACGTAAAACACTGGAGACCGAGGCACGTGAAGATCAGCTTCCCTTAAAACAGATTTCGGGCCACCCAGGTGAACCCGTCTGTTTCCCATGGTACAACAGCCTAAGCAGATTGTACTGCTGGGATTAGCCTAGCACCTGGAAAAAAAACCTGAAACAAGAGTTCTCAGGGATTCGAAGTTAGAAAATTCTCTGTGTGTGCTATGAACCATACGAATGTCTAATTTTTTGTGTCTCTCAGACAACTTGTATATATAATGTTGTTTAGAATTCCAAATGAAAAGTCATATTGAATACAAAATTCAATAAAAGTAAGGCCATATTAAATACAGAATTAAGGCCATATTGAATACAGAATTCAATAAAAATTAAGTCTCAAATTCAACGAGAACGTAATTCACCATAATCAGTAGGAATCTAAACAGTCACCAGACCACTTGCTCAAGCCACACGCACCAAGACGAATCTAAAAAATAGTAAAGGCGGCTCCAAGCGGCGATGCGAGCGTGCGAAGTGCAAAGTGCGCCATCAAAGGGCCACATTACGCCCATCGCCCTCGTCCCGGTCCCGGGCCCGGGCGCGGGCGCGTGCGCATTTTGGGTGCTTCGCACCCTCCTGGCTACCACTGGGTGTGAGTTGTCATACAAGAATACATTCGTGTAGAGAATTCTAATTATGAATCCACAAAATATTTATCTCTCCACCCATGTGGGACAAGCTCAATTTCCCACATGTTTATGGTTCCAACACACTAACTTAATGCACAAGATCTCTCATTCATCTTGGCTTTATTGTTAAATAATCATTATATTAACTCATAATATAATATTATTTATAAAATTTCCAACAATCCCCCACATGAATGGAGATCGTCCCATACACTCAAGTGTCATGATAAAATTTCAGCGGTTAAGTAATGCAGGATAGGTAGGTTTCCCTTTGAACCCTCCTTTGTGACATATACTTAGTCTCCTAGCAATTAGTAGACGTGATGACCTTGAACTAACCCCCTTTTTACGTAGACGCTATTACACATCACACATTACTCTTCCTGGTCTGGCTAACCCCTCATAGTTGT